>LDKF01000202.1:1004-63414 GCA_001026735.1 Rotylenchulus reniformis | reverse complement strand
AATAAGAAACACGGTTGCGGGACAACAATAAGGAAAAAGTTGCGGGAAACCGGGCAACCAAATAAGAAACACGTTTGCGGGACAACAATGAGGAAAAAGTTGCGGGTCAATTACATCTACTCCAACCTAATAATGGTACCTTGGTGTTCTATGCGGGCAGTCTAAATATCAGGAATTGTAAAATTATGCTAATCCAATTGATTAAAACTTGGATTTTAACCTTCATTGTTCGAATTTAATGAAGGTGATAAAAAATTTTTAACCGTTTACATTTGATTCGTTAGTTATTGAACTCGTATGCTCCCTCTCTCTAAAATAATTCTTCATTGTGTCAGGTACCTTGGTGTTCGGGTTCACATATGCGACATCCCCAGGCGTGCATGCTGCGGACAGGCAAAAATTATTGCACTGCTCCACTGTGCCAAAGTTGTTCAGGTTGCCACTGCAGCCGTTGTAGGTGAACTGGGTGCTGAGGTGTGGTTTTTGAGGGAAAAAATTAGCTTTAAAGTGTTGAATCCAGATATTTATCACGGGCCAAGTGATAGATGTCTGGATTCAAAAGGAAATGTCGTAAGTTCGATTCCCACGGGCTACCCCCATTCACAGACACGATATAATGAATTCAGGTTTTTAAAATCGGCTAGTGGATTTTTGCAGATTTCAGATTTTTAGGATCACAATTTGAAACATGCAGCTTAACAATGTGCCNAATGATCAATTGGGCTAAAGAATCAGCTGTATATGACAAGCTATGTATCGGATCAGTCTCTTGGTAAGGGATCTGACCAAACACTGAAGATCAATATTGCGCAAAAATCAAAGATTGTCATGGATCAAAGATCATGTGTGCATGAATGGTAATCAGAATCTCCGATCAGTGTTGGTTGCAATCATTCTTAGCTATGTATATCCCGATGATAGGAGCTGATCAGCAATGGTTTTACATAATCCATTTCGATCACTTTGGCATGAAGCTAAATGGCAAAGTGTCTGATTTGCGGTGATCAGGATCTCTGATTGGATCGGATTTGCTTCCGATCACTTTAATTCGGCCATGTTTACCCCGTGTTGGACAGCATCGGTTGATCACGCTGGTGCCCGTGGTCACGGAGGTGCACTCGTGCGTTGATGGACAACTGATTCCTCCTCCGCACACGATGAGCTGACCAAACTCGTTACGCTCCGGGGTGCCCCCGTTGGGACAACCGCCCACGCCGCAGTAGCCCTTTTTTGAGGAAAGATGAGAGGGAATTTGGCGAACCGTGTCCTTGGACCAAATTGGTTCCAGATCCTGGTTTCCGAACTTATCCCATTTTTTCTGGGTTTTGGACTCTTTTGGTCCCAATTACGGATCCCCGGACCAAGTTGGTCAACCTTCCAGATCATGTGGTCACGGTTCTCGAATCCGTGGACCAATTTGGTACCATTTGCGGATTCCTGGACCCATCTGAGGCCGTAGCAAAAGAATCGAGGGGAAATACCCCGGGTAGATACCACCAGAGTGGTGTTTACCACCGATTTCGAGGGGAAAAGTCGTAGCAAAAGAAAATCATCAAAATCGGAATATCTCCCACCGATTACGGTTTCGGTGGCATTTCCCCCCGTTTTAAATCGGTGGGAGCTCTGTCCCCCTGCTAGGGAGCAGGGGAGTTTACCACCGGTTTTTCGGTGGTAAATAACCCGGGGGACGTTCATTTGCTACCACGAAAAAACCTCCCACCGGAATCGGTGGTGTTTCCCCCGGGTAAATACCACCGAAATCGGGGGGACGTCTTTTGCTACGAAACGGTGGTACCTACCACCGAAATCGCTGGTATTTACCACCGATTTCATTCTTTTGCTACGGCCTCTGGGGCCTTACCATCATCTCCGGGTTAAGCCACTAACCCGGGTTAACGGCGCAAACCCGGGTTAACTTAATCTTGATCCTTACCATCATCTCCGGGTTTGTTCATCCGGGTTAAGCGCTAACCCGGGTTCCACTAACCCGGGTTAAGTGAGCCGTTAACCCGGGTTAACATAACTTAACCTTAACTCGCTACCATCATCTTTTTGCACTAACACGGGTTAGGCAGTTAACCCGGGTTAATCTAACCCAGAGTCGAGGCAGGATTAAGAGGTGAAAAATAAAATAAAAAAAGCGAAAATGCACAAATTCGATATTATTTTAATTGAAAATTGTTTTAAAAAGATTTATTTAATTTTTTTGATAATTAAAAAATTGTTTCGAAATTGTTTCAAAAGATTTATTTATTTTTTTATTGATAATTAACTTTGACAATTTCCTCTTGTTTTTTAAAAGATTATTTTTAATGTTCTTTTCCTTCTATTTCACAAAAAATTTAAATTAGATTATTTTTTATTAGAATATTTTTGATAATTATATTTTATTTCCTTAACCCGGGTTTGGATGTTCCTTAACCCGGGTTAGCGCTTCATTCATTTCCCTTCGCAAACCCGGGTTACGTTAACCCGGGTTAGCTTAACCCAGGTTAAAGATGATGGTACGGATTAAGAAGGGTCGCTAACCCGGGTTAGTGGAATTTGGGTTAAGGCCCTTAACCCGGGTTTGCTTAACCCGAAGATGATGGTAAGGCCCCTGGTTCTCACCAGTTGTGCATTCTTGTGCCTAACTGGTCCCTGTCACCACAGATCTATTGGCCAATTGGGCCAGTTCCGGGAGGGATCTGGAGCCACTTTTGAACTAGTTCCGGATCTCCTACACCCGTCCCGAACCTGGTCCTTGATCCCTGAATTCGTGCCCTCCTCCTCCTCCTCAAGACCTATATTCCTGTTTTCCCTTAGCTCACTTCGCAGTCCTCGCGCGTCGCAAAGTTGTTGGAGTTGCCGTCGCAACCGTTGTACTGGAACGACTCGCACTCTTGGCTCTGCGAATTGTAGAAGTATCGATATGAGGAGCCGGAGCCACAGGTGACGCCCTTGTTGGCGGACAGAGAACAGGTGAAGGCTGATGAGAGCAAAGATCAGAGATTAAAGATCATGAATATCCAGAAAGATCAAAGACCACGGAGCAAAAATAATCGATCAAAGATTGAAGATCACGAATATCCAGAAAGATCAAAGACCACGGAGCAAAAATAATCGATCAAAGATTGAAGATCACGAATATCCAGAAAGATCAAAGGTGCCAAAGGTCATGAATGAAGTGAGAGATCAAAGATCACGAGTACCCCTCACTGACCCTTGGTTGGACAGCAGCCCCACACGTAGCCGTCAAAGTAGCACTCGTAGTTCACGGGGCACGTGTTGCTGGAGCCAGTGTTCTGTGGACAAATGGTACGGTAAAAGTAAATCGAAGGGTGTACTGTAATTCGATTGTACGGTAGGCACTTTGAACTATTCGAGAGGGATATAATATAGAAATGGAGTTCTATTGGGTATGGGTTACTGTAGATACCAGCAGCAAAGGGGTACTGTATACATTTAGGTTGTACAGTAGAGTACTCACCGAGCAGGCGAAGTAATTGCCCTGGTAGTCCTTGTAGGCATCGCCCTGAGGGCACTGTGGCTCCGCTGAAACAGAGGGAATACGGTACCAAGAATCATGCCACCAGCAGGATTGTCCCAAAATGGCCCTAATGAATTGATTTGCCGAATTGAACGATGCCAAGATTATCTTACTAAGGTGGTGCCAATATTATATCAAATGATATCGCCATAGTATGAGATATTCTGCGGTCGCTGGAGCAAGATCAATTTAAATCCATTTTTGCGGTCGAGCGAGAACTTTGAAACGGAAAGTACAGTTTGGGTTATAACTCGGTTTAAATCAAACCTGGGGAAACGAATTTGGTGTGGAAAAATAGAGCTAATTATTAGCTACAGAATGAGCCTAAGCCTATCCGAATTGGCCCAATCCAAAAAAAAGTTATGGCCAAAATAATCATCCGTGCCGACATTTCTTATAAATTGGGCGATACGAGTGATTATTTTAGCCATAACTTTTTTAGACTGGGCCCTTTGGATGGGCTTAAGCTCATTTTGTAGCCTAATAATTGGCTCTATCCTTTCACACGAAATTTGTCTCTCTAGGTTTGGTTTAAACTTTAAACCGATTAACTCGAACAATGCTTTTCGTTTCAAAGTTGTCGCTTGACGCCAAAAATGGATTTAAATTGCTCTAGAGACCGAAGAATATCAGGATGGTGGTTGTACAACATGGTTTTACAATATCAAGACCAAGATTGTGTTACAAGTTTTACAAAGAAAGCCCCCGTTTCTTCTTACGCGTGACATTCTCGCACGTGTTCTGGCAGTCCAGCAGGGTCTCGAAGTTGTTGTCGTTCCCCTGGCATCCGGTGTAGTCGAACAGTTCGCACGCCCGCGTGATCGCATTGTACCAGTAGCGGCGTACACTCTGCTTGCAGTCACCCAGGCGCAACGGTTGGGAACAAATGGACTCTGATCAGGGAAAAGAAAGGTCAAAGATCAACTCGGTGACCAAAGATCAATTCAGGGACCAGAGGCCAAAGAACCAAGTAATTGGCCAATAACCAACCAATTAAATCACCCAAGATCGATGATCAAATCAGTGAATTTGGGACAATCTATAGGCTAAGGATCAAAGATCCAATGAGTCATGGTCGATGACCAAAGATCAAAGATCAAATACTCACGAGGCCTGGGGCAGCACACGTTGTGGTCCGTCTGGCACTCGTGGGAGCTGGGACAGTCCGAGTTGGT
Organism: Rotylenchulus reniformis; assembly: GCA_001026735.1. Lineage (NCBI taxonomy): Eukaryota > Metazoa > Nematoda > Chromadorea > Rhabditida > Hoplolaimidae > Rotylenchulus > Rotylenchulus reniformis. Next base: position 58,710 of record LDKF01000202.1, on the reverse strand, counting down.
GGTGCACCGTTGGTTGTTGGCGCCCAACTTCAGCGGCGACCCGTAGGTGCACTGAAAATCGGGGAGGTCTGCAGGGTACTGCATGCTGTGCAGGCTGACCTGCAGTTTGGCGCAGAACATCTCGCACTCGGAGGACGTTTTGAAGTTCTGAAAATGGAAATTTTTGGAAATTTCTGAAACGGTTTTTTGGGTACATTGAAATTGCCCAGAGCGCCGTTGTAGCTGAACGAGCTGCACCTGCCTTGAAGAAACCGTTGATCCTTGGATTATGATCGAGCCTGATCCTTTTCATAGATCGATCCCGACCAGTCAGATTAGCCTGATCACTAAATCGATCGATCTGGTAGATCTGATCATCTCTTTGCTTGGCATGATCGTCCATTATGGCTAATCGATCTGATCAGAATGTCCGTCTTCTAGGACTGATCAGATTGTAAGCATCCAAAAGATAATGATCTAAGGATCCGGGCCCTCTAATTGCTCAGATCAGGCACTGATCACTCTTCCGGATCACCGCCTCCCAGTGCCCACCCTGTTCCGCGTCATAATAGTAGCGGCTTTCGGTGTCGTAGTAGGCGGAGAAGGTGCGCTTCACTAGCACACCGGGGTCGAACCCGGAGGCGCGCGGTGCCTCATGCAAACGGCCACCCGTGTTGGAGCAGATGGACTATCAGGAGGAGAGGGAGGATACAGGGTATACTGTATTTGTTCCAGAGGGGTATACTGTAATGGAACTACAGGGTACGGTACGCTGCACTTACCTGTACAGTGGGACAGCACAGCTGCAGGGATCCCACTGCGGTGCACTCAAAGTGTGGGCCTGACAAGGGATCAAAGATCAATCATAGATCAATGGTCAAAGTCCACCGCATGTGCTGGTCGACTGGCACGCGCTGACCGGCTCATCCTCATTCTGCGTGCTGCCCTGCTTGTACTGTGGTGCGGCGCGCTTGCACGCTTCAAAAGGGGTACGGTATAAGGTTAGGGTGTACTGTAGATGGAAATTGTGGGGATTACTGTCGCGACAGTAGGACTCGCAGTGCTCCCGAGTCTTGAAGTTGTTGGGCGATTGCAGCCTGCAATTGAGTTTTTAGACAAGATGCGCGCGGGCGCACTCACGTCCTCTCCTCCCACGGATCCCACATGAACTGAAAAGCGGATCAATCGATCAATCAATCGATATCCGATCAAGGGAAGGGACCTGTTCGCAAGTGGCGGTCACCGAGTTGAACCACCACCGGGGCCGCACGCCCGCGGGTGTTGCTGCGCCGCTGTCCGCCTCGCGCTTGGGCTGGATGCAGGTGAACGCTGCAAGACCAAAAAAATTGGTGAAGAGGTGAAGTATGTTCTAATCCTGAAGGCGAAGATATTCCAAATTGTCCCAAGAAGGCGAAAACGTAATAAGATGTACTTCGAGGGGAAATATGGCCAAAATTGTCACAAAAGGGTGAGAACATCGTAAAATATTCTAAGAGAAAGAAGATGGTTCCATTTGGCACAAAAACGAAAGGGAGAGCAAATAGATCCAAATTGTCCCATGAGGGCGCTGATCAATAATAAATTGCGCCAAAAGCCCCTAAGGTCATAATTTGTCACCTCTGTTCGGGCAACAAATGCCGTCCGCCGCCGGATGCACGTCGTACACGCCATCCATCACATTTTTCACCTGAATGTCCAAAGAGTTCAAGGGGTATAAAGATGAATAATACAGTTGAACAAAACCAAAATGTCCAATTCCTCCAACAATTCACAAAAAATATGTAAGGGAGAAACCCCATGAAAAGCATCCATTAAAGGGCGGGCGAACGTGATCGCTGTAGTTTAGTGGATAGAACACTCCCCGGATTGGAGAGACGTGGGTTTGAGTCCCACTGGCGGTCTAACGTTTTGCCCAAGCTTTAATAATATGTCCTAAAACAACATTCGCCCTAAGATGTGCCAAAGTGCACCAATCTCGTGACATAGATGTGTCCAAATCTCAATGTTCCAATAATGCAATTACCTAATGTAATATTTTCCAAACCCATACAAAAATGTCCCATCAATTGTCTCACATTCTCCATGGACTGTGCCGCCTGCACACAGTCGTACAGGTCCCCGACATAGAGTCCGTTGCCGGAGTTGTACGGCTCCAGGCCCTGGACACACGCGCCGCCCCCGTTGGCCACAAAGTTGGAGTAGTCGGAGGCGCCGGCGTGGCAGAACTGCAGCGGGTTGATGTGCTCGCCCATCGGGATCTCCTTGTCGTCCGGGTCCGTCATCGCCGCGTTGCTGAAAGAATGGCCAAATTGGGCCAAATGGTTACAAATTGTCCCAAAATTGCGGGAAAATTTAATGGCCAAATTGGTCATATACAGCCCAAATGGTGACAAATTGGCCCAAAATAGCACCAGAATATTGTCCCACAATAGTTTAGAATTGTCCCAAAATGCTAGCAATTGTAGGAAAATGGTCCAGAATTTGGTCAAGGATATGGCAAAAATGTCCTTCCACATAAAATTGTCCCAACATGCATCTCCAATTATGCAAAGTTGTGCCAAAATAGCACCAAAGATGTTCTATTTCTACACAAATCTCTCATATGCAATGTAGCCACCCATAATGTTCCAAAATTGTTCAAAATGGTACCAAGATATTCCTGATTAAAATTGTGCCAAGAAGATCTTCTAACCAATCTATCCTCATGTAATGCTCCAAATTTGTCCCAAAATGTGCTTTCAAAGTCAGAAAGATGTCAAGAATTGTTCTAAATCGTGCCGAAAGTTGTCTCAAATGTCCTACGTAAGATGTCACAAAATGTCCCAAGTTATGCCATACCGCATCTGCGATACGGGCATGGTCAGCAGGTCGTCGTCGTACTCCGGAAGCGGACACTTGGGCACCGGGTCGCCGTCCTCGCCCGAGTGCAGAATGCACACGACGCCGTCCCGGGTGCGCGACTGCACGTACGGGATGCCGTTCACATCCTCCGGACACTCGCAGCGACTCTTCTCGCACCGGCTGTCCGGCCACACCGCGGCACATTGTTCTGAAGGGGAGCTGGAGGTGATCAGAGATCAAAGAAATTGTCATGAGGATCATGATAAGAGCTAGCTGATCAAAGGTCAAGATCGGGATAAGAGACTAATGATCATGATGATCTATAAATATTTCGATTTTTAGGTGGCAGGACTAACTTTTAAGAGATCATTGGATTAAGGTGACCAGCGGATATAGTCAGAATTATCGGGATAAAGGACCAAAGATCACGAGAATTGATATCAGGGATCACTGTTCGAAAGTTATCAGTGATCATGATCAAAGATCTGTTCAGATTGATCGAGGATCTGGATGATTAAAAAGCTGATCAGAGAGATTAATGATCAAAGATCAAGGTTGGATCCGGCATACCAGCATATTGGCAGCCCGACTCTCCTGGGTTCTTCTTCAGGTAGCAGTAGCCTTGGATGGCCACAAAGTTGGACAAACAGGTGCAGGTGCCCACCGAGCAGAACATGCCCTACCAAGCGGGATACGGTATACCGTATCCATCCATTTAGGGTCCAAATACCGTAAGACAGTCCGTGTTGAAGGAGCAGAAGTCGCCGACGCGACCTTAACAATGACAAAGACAACAGTCGCCGCGCGAGTGTGGGCGAGTGATTCCCCGCTTACCGGATCCGGCGACGCCCTGGCGCTTGTAGCGACTCTGCGGATGCCTGCAGCGTCCGTCCATGAACAGTTGGCCCGGTGCGCAATGCCGCGCTTCCAACCGCATATCGCCGCCAGCGACTGTTGCGCAGTCCAGGAAGGCATTCTCGTGGATGTCCACTTGGCTGAAAACGTGGGATTAAGATGGGATTTTGATGGAACCGGACTTTGTGAGGGAATCGCAGAAGAGCCATTCGGTGGCGCGAGTGCAAGAGTCGCCGGGCGAGCGCATCCGGCAGCCGGAGCAGGAGTCGCCGATGGTGCACAAGGGGAGAGAAGCGGAAGAGAATGAAGCGGAAGGAGACGAAGCGGAAGCGGAAGAATTGAGGGATGAGGAGGATGAAGGCGCCAGCACCAGCGGAAGCAGCAGAAGGACGATGATGGTGCACAACGGGAGCGGCACCGGAAAAAGTTGTGGCGGATGGAGGACGCGCGGCAACCCGGGCATCGCCCAACCGCATGCAGCACAACACAGGAGGGCGCGTCGCGGATGAGGGCGACAAGTTGGAGCTGTTCAGTCAGTCAGTCAGTCAGCAGCGGAAGAGTCCAAACTGGACCGGAAGGTTGAGGAAGAGGATGAAGGAAGATTGGAGCACATCCGCGCGGAACCGGATCAACGGATGAGTGGAGGCGGAAGCGGAAGGATGATGAGGATGACCAGTTCAGTGGGTCAAACAGGCTACTTCCGCTCTTCTTCCTCCTCCGCCGTCCCTGTCATCTTCGTCCTCCCAATTCATCACCATTTTTGGGAGACGATTTTGAGTCACAGCGATCGCGCAAAGTTGTGGCGGTCACCTCCTTTACCCATAAGGGCCCCCACTTGAGGCTGTGAAGAGGATGCAAGAAGACCGATCGGAGGGGGCACGATGGGTGATGGTGATCGGGGGGGGGGGGGGACGAATTGATTGGACGATAGTTTTGGGGACAGGTCAGCCCAAACACTATTTTTGGCCATAAGTGGTGGAAGATGGTCCAAAAAGGTGGTGATCGGGAGGGGGAGGGGTGAGGGGACAGAAGTTGGTGGGAGCAAGTGGAGAAAGCAGTGGTGAAGAGAAGATCAACAGACTGTGATTTTCGATCCTGATTGGGCCGAGTGAGGATTGATTGATCAGATGAACTGAAAAGACTGATCAACAGGAGCGGGGTGATCGGAGTACGGTAAAAGCATTCTGCTGGAGGGCTGATCAGAGGGATCCACCACAATCTTAATTAAGGCTGTGTTCGACTTTTGGCATTTTTTTGTTGTCGGAAATTGAATGGATCGAAAACAAATAAAAAAGGCAATCAAATAAAATCACAAAATACAAAAAAAAATTGAGGGGGACAAACACCGTCCATGGTACAGGTCAATCAATCTCTGCCACCAGTGTCATGATCATGATGAAATAAATGCATATGTACATGGGTTCATAACAAGCAAAAATACATAAAATAATTAAGGCCCGAATTTTAGTTTTTATTAGTGAAAATTGATTTAGCCAAAAATCATCTTTAAACATGTTTTTAAGGGTTTTGGAGCTTAATACATCGGAAATTTTAAAATATTTTTTGGGGCTAAATATTTTATTAAAAGCGCAATGTAGGTTATGACTATAAAATCGAGCCCTAAAATACAAATATTAATTAAATCATAAGTGAACAAAAAAGTCAGAAGAGAAGAGAACAAAATAAACACCCGCGGATGAGAGAGAGAGTAGGTAGGAGCAAGAGACAATGGGGAATGATGGGGTCAAGGATGGGCTGCTGCTGATCAAGACTGTATATTAAAATTGATCGAAAACCCCCAAAAATTTTTATTTTTTTAGAAATTATTTTTATGGAATTTGGGGCAATTTGTTAAAATCTAAAAATAGGTTCACTCTTTTTAGTCCAAAAAATAGAATCAGAAGCAGCCCCTGGGCATGGGTTCATTCATTTCAAAAATGGATTCCGGATCGGTGATCACCCGCATCCACCAATTGATCACTTCACATTTTTGATCACACTGACCCCTTGCAACCCGGCATTCATCATGTTTCGCTGTATGGAGTTGTTCTTCGTGGGCGGCACCATGTTGATGCCCACGTTCAGCTCCGACTCGTAGATGAACTTCTGCAGATCCGTGACCTTGTCACTGACCCGCTCGATGGAGTGGGTGAACCTGTTCCGGTGGATCAGGTAGGAGATGATGATGAACACGATCACCACTGGCACTGAATGGGTTGAAAATTATAATGATTAGAAAATGAATTTTATTCAATTTTAAGAATTTAAAGCAAAAAATAAAATGCATAAAATCATAAATTCCAGTAGGCCTTTTTGAGCGAAAAAATGTTTTTCGTATTTAGCTATTGGATTTTTAAAAATTTTCGCTAAAGCGGAATCGAACCCCGTTAAGCTTATGACGGTGCACCGGTTTTCACAGTCGCGCTAGAAAAATGATCATAACTTTTTTCAGGTAATACTTAGAGAAATGAGTTTGGTGTCAAAAGATAGCCCTAAATGCCTGCTATAAACTTGCAGAGAACAACTAACCGATTTGGCCAAGCAGAAAAAAGTTATGGCCAGACCATTGGTCAAAACCACGATTTTATGGCTTAACTTGGCCATAACTTTTTTTTCTGCTTGGCCAAATCGGTTAGCTGTTCCTGCAAGTTTATAGCAGACATTTAGGGATATCTTTTGACACCAAACTCATTTCTCTAAGTATTACCTGAAAAAAGTTATGATCATTTTTCTAGCGCGGCTGTGAAAACCGTTGTTCCGAGCTTATGAGTGGCATAACTTGACAGATCGGACAGTAGTGAGCGCGAGACACGGGTTCGAGTCCCGCCGAATGCGCCAATTTTTTTCGATTTTTTTTGAACTATTATTCGCTGTTTTATTTCATTATAAATTTTTAACCTGGGAAGAAAAAAAATCTCCTAAAAATTGATAATCACGTGTACCATGATTTTTACACAAATAAATCCCGAACCAAAACAAAAACTTACCAAGCATGCCCGTGGTGATGTAGGCGGCCAAATTGTAGTTGATGCTGTTGAACTTGACAAAGAAGATGACGCCAATTTCGAGCAGGAACAGCAACAGCCCGATGCAGGTGGAGAACAGCCAGGACAGCTCGATGTAGAAGCGCAGCTTGATGTGGGGCGAGTCCTGGGTGCAGCCATTGGCTTCTGAAATTTTTTTTTTAAATTTCAATTATCAATGAATTCTGGACCATCAAAATTGGCATTTTTAAAACAAACTTTCGAAAGAAAAAATATTTTTCGATCGAAAAAAATCCATCAATTTTTCCAGTAATTGAAAAAAATAAAAAAATGAAATTTTAAAGTCAAAATGGCCTAAAAGATAATATATTTCCAATTCCAAAAATTCGGACCAATATAAGGCAGCAAACAAGTGGACATCATCAGGGCCAACAAATGAACAGACACCAACAGGGTTGTGACCACGGCCAGCAGGATCAGCAACGGTTTGGGGGTTGTGTCCTGGTATTGCAACTCAACAAGGGCGACCTGTGTACAAAAAATAAAAAAATAATTGGTAAAGATGGACTAAAAACTAGAGACGGGAGCAGGATAAGACCATGTACAGGATTTTCACAGGATTTTTGTGTAGGATTAATCATGTTCATGATAAATCCTGTAACAGGAACCTGTCCTGTAATTTTCAAAATCCTGTGTCTGTATGGCCGTTTTTTTCTCGAAAATTCCGGTTTCTACTAAAAACATGATGAATATGTTAATTCAATGATGATTTTTGATAAAACTTTGATCGAAAGAAAATCTTAAGCTAAACAAAATGTTCTGGGCCAATTTTCAATCCACTCACCATTGCAAAACCGGACAGCAAGGCAGAGGTGCGCGAGGAGGCCTTCAGCTGGGCACGGCTTAGGTCGTAGCGATACCTCTCGTTGATGGACAGTTCGCCACGGTGCCTGTGAAGGGAGAAATTAAAATTTTCAAACAAAATTTTTTGTGATTTTGGATTCTTATTGGAAGTGTTAGAAACCTATCGATAATGATCGGGAAATTCATGAAGGATCAGATCATTTCTAATTGTCCGAATTTTGAGGATAAATAGATTTTTGCATTTTCTAAGCACTTGTTTAAGGGTTCCAATTCCAATTGCTGGAGATCAGTGAATCCCGTCGTTTTAATGGCCCTGTTCTGGCCATAAATTCTGTTGCTGCCGTTGTTGGCCATAGTCGCCGCCGGCGCCGGGGGACTCGCCGTGCTCTCGGCGACCGTGATGCTGTCGCAGTCGCCGGTCCCCGTGACACTCGCCCATGCCCGTTGCTGCTGCTGCATCACCGTGGGCCGTGAGCTCTGCTGGGAGGGCGGGTACTGCTCGTAGAGCGAGAAAAATGGATGCTGTTGGGGATGATGGTGGTGGTGTTGCAGGTACTCGTTGGTGCTGTTGTTCAGGATGGCGGCCGTGAACAAAGGGGAGCGATGCTGATGGGCAGCACCCTCGCTGGACTCCCTGAGCCCCATGCCGGCAAAGGATCGCTTACCCATCGGCCGCGCAAAGTGAAGATTATGCTGCTGATGGGGTCCGCCCACTCCATTCGGAGTACTGCCCCCAAAGCTCATCCGTGGCGGACTGCTGCTGAACATCAACGGTGCGGAGGAGTTCAGGGAGTCGGCAGAGCTATTCCTGGACAAGGATTTGGCCATTTCTTTGTCGGCTGGCAGTGCGCTGGTTGATCGGGACTGGCTGATCGCCGCGGATCTGGCTGAAGGATGGGGATGAATGGTGGCGGATGAAGGAGGATAAAGTCGGCTGAAGGAGCTCCTTGGGGTGAAGAACAGTAATGGCGACGATGAGGGGGATGAGGGGGACGGAAGGCCAAGTCGATGGCGGCGGTTGAAGGAGTTCGCCGGAGTCAGAAAGTCGTCGTTATTGTCTTCATCGTTGTGGTCCAGCAGGTCCGAGTGTTCTTGCCCCTCCTCCTCTTCTTCCTCTTCCAGAATGAAAATGGAACAACCAAAGTGTTGTTGGGGGTGGGGAAAATGGGGGTGATATGGCGGAGACGACGACGAGGAAGTGGGCGACGGGGCGGTCACCATCGGCGGAGACTGATCAGGGGAAGAAGCGGCAGAGAAGCAGAGTAATGCGAGTGATGAGAGAGGTGGAGAGGAAATTTTATGGATGTATTATCGAACGCGGAGATGGGCTCGTCACCACGACCCCGTGACCTTTCATAATGAAAATTATAACTCAAAAATTGCGGTAAATGGGGGGGGGAAGGTAAAAGAAGGAAGAAGAGCGAACATAGAACAAAGAGAGGGAGGAGATCAAAAATAAAACAGAGAAAAAGAAAGTGAAGAAGAAAGACTTTAGAGACTTGGCCAGAGGACAAGGGGCATGCTGCCCCCAAGATCGTAGTCAGAACAAAATGTGAAAAAATCAGAATAAAATCGGAGATAAGACAACTAACTTGTAAATTAAAATTTTCTTCGGTGGCAATCGGGGCCTGCCGGCCTGCTCACAGTTAAAATTGAGCCTTTGAAAAATTTTTTCCAAGACCTATGCTACTTAGATTACCCCGGAAGGCCTCAAAATCTTTTTTTTCAAAAATTAAATTGGGTTTTTAATACCTGGGATGATGCATAAATGAGCGATTTGATGATGAGGAGGAATTAGGGTCAGAGAAAAAGAGGAATGTTAATTTGTGAAAGAAAAATGAAAATTACACTAAAAGGAGAGAAGCGGATCGGGGGGATTAGTCATTGTTTTCTCAAAAGGGAAGGGGACAATGCAAAGGTAAAATTGATCCTTCGCCGCCGCCGGTCAATCCATCGGCGGAAGGGGAAAAAGCATCCTCACCCCCTCCTCCCCGTTCCACCCTCAATCTCGTCGTGTTTCAGTGTGGGATGAACGATGAATGGATGCGATCGATATTGACACATTCAATCGGGAAGGAAGGAACGGGATGAAAGAAAATGAAAGATGTGCCGGCTAGATTTGGAATTTTAATGAGAAATTGACAGGAAAACACCCTGATATGAATAAAAATTGAGAATAAGAACGGCAGGGAGTGGATCGAAAAAATTAGATTTATGGTCTTAAAAAACAAACCCATCACCATGCAAGTGCTTTGATCAATTTAAAAAATTTTGAATTTTAATATTTTTTGAATTACAGTAAAAAAGGAAAAAAAATCGTCAACAATCAGGAAAGAGCTCTCATCCCTGTAATAGAGATAAAAAAATGAAAAGTTGACAATGAATTGGATTTGAATTCAAGGAGAAAAATGAAAAAACGGGGAAATACCACTTTATTTTTGGGAAAAGAATAACTCCATTGGAACTCAATCATTTAAATTTTTGTGCACCCGTCAAGAAATTTTATTCTCCAATCTCAATTACTAAACTATTTCTGCTCCTTATTATAGCCCTTAGGGAATGTTCCAGTTACAGGTCTTGATCGTCTTTTTTATGGTCTGCATTTTTTCCCCAAAAATAATCAATGCAATTGCGTAATCAAATTTGAGGAACTTTAGGTTTTATTTACCCGCCAAATTGGAAAAAGATCCAATGTCCAGATAAGTCATCCTCCCACTTGCATTACACTTACAATCGGTGAAGGTGCGGGATCGGGAACGGGTAGTTGGGCGGCAGCGGAAGGACTCCTCCTGCTCCTTCGGGTACTCCGCCGTTGGTGCTCAATGACTTTACCGAAGATTTGTTGTTGTTGCTCATCTGGAAAATTTGGAAAAATTGTGAAAATTTTGCGGAGCGAACACCAAATTTAAGGCCCATTCATCAGCGAATTGGGAGGAGGAGTGGGGGTGGAAACAAAAGGAGGAATTTTGAACATGAAACAAGATGATTGATGGCGAGCGAACAAAGTTCAGAATTTTCAAAGTCAGGTTTATTTAAAGGGGATGCAAAAATAGCAATTAATAGGAAAATATAAATAAATCATCTTAAGAATTTACAGTTAGATGAAATAAATTAAAAATGTAAAATTTGAAGCAAAGGCCGCAATAGATAAGCCCAACCCAATATATATGGTAATATAGATAAGCCCAACCAGGGACGTAGCCAGGATTTGGGCTTGGGGGGATCGGGGCCGCCGGAGAAAATTTTGAAAAAAATTTGGCAATTTTTAAAGGAAATCAGTCACTTTTTTCAAATTTTGAAAAAATTTCTTCAAAAAAATTTAAAAATTTAAACAGGGGACCCTCTTGATTTTTTTGGTCTTGGCGACTTGAGGGGGGTGAATTTCCCCCTTTCCCCTGGCTATGCCCATGAGCCCAACACAATTAGCTACAAGATCACCGTAATATGAAATGACAAGCAATATTAAAAAGCAAAATTTAGGTTTTTTGCCTCTTCGGTACAAGTTGTTCAGGAAGTAGGAATTAGGTTCCTGGTTCGAGCAATCAACGCCCTTCCTCTCCCCCCCCACCCCTAAAAGGTCGATAATGGTGAAATTTCTCCGTTCTTCGCTAGTTTTTCCGAAATCGGGAGAAGGATCACCAAAAAAGATAAAAAGAACGATTAATCGCTCAAAATCATCAACTTACCTTTGCCTGCTGTTGATGATGGTACAAAGTTCCGGCGGACTGGTGGTGATGAGTGTGATTTTGGCGATGGTTGTGGTGCTGATTGTTCTCCTGATAATGATGGGGCGGCGGCGATGTGGGGGAGGAAGGACGCCGCCGGTGGTGATGGTGCGCGGCCGGCGGGGCCAGCCAGTCGAGGCTGAGGGTGCCCGAGGAAGAATTTGGGGAGGCGGCGACGGCCATCGCACGGGTGCCATTGACGCAATCCTTCGGGTTCGGGTGCACGGCGGCGGCGGAAGAGCGCATTCCGCCGGCGGAAGAGGAGGAGGAAGAATGATGAAGTCGGAAAAGAAATGGCGGAGGAAGAATGATCGGGATGAAATTAGAAATTTTATCTGAACTCCAACTGGTTACGGAAAAGGATGAGGAGGAATGATGATGACCGCGGACATGTATGGATATATTCCACAGGGAAAATGAGCGAGTTGTAAAATAAAAATTGGGCGCCGGGAGAAACGCTTTGAGCCCTCAATTTTATGAAGCGAATTCGGCGCTAGTTGGAAGACGGGCTATCTTGAAAACCTACTAAAAGGGTCCCCCCCTTTTCGGCAAAAATAGAAAAAATTTTTTTTTTGGTTTTTTCCAATGCTTTTGCTCAAAAAGTATTTAAAAAGGGTAAAAAACGCAAAAAAAAATCTTTTTTGGTTTTCAAATGAAAAGGGTCCCCCCTGTTAAATTATGGGTTTTCAAGATAGCCCGTCTTCCAACTAGCGCCGCGAATTCCTTTTTTTTTTTAAATCTACTGCAGGAAAGGCGAATGAGCAGAGAAACATAAATTAGACAGCAATACATATGTTTTAATGCAACATGCTTTCGCATCACAAAATTGAGGAGCTAAAATAAAATTTGGAATTCTCTGGCTTTTCTACGCTGATTTTAATTCAAATTTAGATTTTAAGAAAACGATGAGCGAAGAATGAGTAAACCTGTGCAAAAACCCTCCAGAAAATTCTAATTTTTCGACTTATTAGTTAGGCAAAAATATTGGTGTGGCACTCCCTTTTCTGGGGTCAGGTCCCAAGATCCCAGGACCGAAGATCCCAAAAACTTCCCTTCATTCAAAAACTTTTTTTAAACATTGCTAGGCCAAAACTATAAAAAGCAGAAAGGTGTAGAATTTTAAGGCCCCACTGTTGGCCTTTTTGGTTTTTCGAATTTCCCTGAAAAATTTTGAAAATTTTTAAATTTTCGAAAAATGCAAAAAAATCGATATTTTTTAAAATTTCAAAAATTTCCAAGGAAATTCGGGGAAATTCGAAAAAAATAAAAAGGCCAAAGATGGGGTCTTAAAATTCTACACCTTTCTGCTTTTTATAGTTTTGACCTAGCAATGTTTAAAAAAAAAATTTTTGAATGAAGGGAAGTTTTTGGGATCTTGGGACCTGTAGCCTTTACAGGTCCATGCAGTCTTAATGGAGCTCAAAATTTCTGGGTACTTTTCCAGTTTACCCCCCCCCCCTGGATTTTCCAGTTTACCGCCCCCTGGATTTTTTTTTAAATATTTTTTTGCTAAAATTAACCAATAATCTTACTGTTAGAAGTGATCAGGGGGTTTTAACATGTGCTGAGTTCGAATCTGATGTCAGATTTGTCGTATGATTTCGTCAAATCTATGATTTTGCCAACTTTTTCGTTTTCATCCGATTTTGGTAATGCACTATAGTGTATAAGATGATAACAATACAAAATCATAGATTTGACGAAATCATATGACAAATCTGACATCAGATTCGAACTCAGCACATGTTAAAACCCCCTGATCACTTCTAACAGTAAGATTGTTGGTTAATTTTAGCAGAAAAAAATATTTAAAAAAAATCCAGGGGGGGGGGTAAACTGGAAAAGTACCAATTTCTGTTTTTAATTACATTTACAGTAAAAATGATTTTTGACCCTGTAGTTGACCGAGATCGAGGAAAAACAGGGCACTACTTAAAAATCATTACTTTTTGAAAACCCACTAAAAGGGTCCCCCCTTTTGGGCAAAAATGAAAAAAAATTTTTTTGGTTTTTTCCAATGCTTTTGCTCAAAAAGTAGTTAAAAAAGATAAAAAATGCAAAAAAAAAATTTTTTTTGGTTTTCAAATGAAAAGGGTCCCCCTGTTGAATTTTGGGTTTTCAAAAAGTAATGATTTTTAAGTAGTGCCAAAAACAGCGTAAAAAACGCTTTGAAAAGAAAAGCGTCTTTCTAGTTTCTACTACATCTTTAATTTAACTTTCCCTTTAATGCTTAATGTGAAGAAAAAAAGAAATAGAGAGCAAATGTACATACATATGGCGCGCCCACGATTCGTCTACTCCATGATTCGTCTACTCAGCCAAAAATCCATGATTCGTCTACACCATGATTAGTCTGACCAACCAAAATCATGTTTTTGGGTTGACTTCTAATTTTTGACACGTATGATTCTTTCAAAAGAATTAATGACACGTGTGATTATCAATTTTTAAATTTCATTCAGCTTCAATAAATGATAAAAACCATTAGGATCGGATCTAATAACTAGAAGATATAATAGTTGAATGCTGGAAGACTATTTTTTAGACCGAAATTCAATAGAAGATCAGAAAAAAGATGTGAAAGATTTGTTCGATTTTATACTTTCGGTCTATTAATTTTGAAAAAATGGAAGTGATTGTCGAGAATGTTTTTTAAGGGAAAAATAACGATTTTTGGCTAAATGACCCTCAACTCGGACCAAAACTACATAAATATACGAGTAGACGAATCATGGTGTAGACGAATCGTGGATTTTTGGCTGAGTAGACGAATCATGGCGTAGACGAATCGTGGGGCAGCGCATACATATCATAGTGGCAGAGAAAAAGTATACGTGTGCGCATGGCGTGATACTACAGAACAGCGGACTCACGAAAGACCGATTCCGGTACTCTCCATGGCCATGAATCATGATTATTCCGCACGATTTCTAAATGGCTAATCAAGTGACGTGAGGCCAAGATATTAATTTGTGATTTTATTTGCAAAACCTATAATTTAATTTTTCCCAATCATTGAAAAACTTATCGATTTGAAAAATCTATTAACAATGATTCCCTTTTTGTAATGAAATCGGGGTGGTGACAGAACATCCCCAAAGACAAAACATCCCCAAGAAAATTTCTAGGGTTTTTCTAGGGGGTGAAAAAATTTTTCTTTTAAATCTTATAATAAAAGAGAATGAAACTACTATAGGAAACCACCGAGAAATATTCCCCAGACCCCCCAAAATGGGAAGAAATTCCTTGGGGATGTTTTGTCTTTGGGATGTTCTGTCCGGACCCCAATGAAATCATGCCAATAATTTTAGAGAGAAAGAAGCGTAGGCGCCAAAATTCAAATTTGAATATTTTCTGAACAGCCCGACGTGAATAAACTCCATCAGAAAGTGCGATACCTAAGTATTCTGCGGCCGCCAGAGCGAGGCCGATTTAAATCCATTTTTGAGGTCGAGCGTGAACCTTGAAACGAAAAGTACAGTTTGGGTTATAACTCGGTTTAAACCAAACCTAGAGAAACGAGCTTGATGTCAAAAAATAGCTATAATTATTAGCTACAAAATGAGCATAAGTCCATCTGAATTGGCCCAGTCTAAAAAAAGTTATGGCCAAAATAATCATTTGTGCGAGCATTTTTTGTAAATTGGCCGATACATGTGATATTTTGGCCATAACTTTTTTTTAACTGGGCCAATTTAGTTGGGCTTGGGCTCATTTTGTAGCTAATTTACAATGCTATCTTTTCACACCAAATTCGTTTCTCTAGGTTTAATTTAAACCGAGTTATAACTAGGGCACGGATTTATATGCAAATGCATATTTTTTTTGCTGGCTCAGAACAGCTTGAAAACCACGTAAAACATGTTTTTAGCATGTTTTGAACGCTCTAGCATGGATTTCTAACTGCATATTTTTGCATATTTTCGATTTTTTGTGCATATTTGCATATTTCGCATATTTTGCGCATATTTGAGCATATTTTGGGCATTTTTTGAGAAAAATATGCATTTTTTGAGAAATTTTTGCATATTTTAGGAAATTTTTTGGTATTTTTTTGAAATTTTTTTGCAATTTTGAAAAATTCCAGAATGGTTAAACTTTTATAATTTTCAAAGAAAAATAGCCAAATTTCTTAAGAAAACGTATTGTTTTTCAAAAAATCTCCAAAAAGGCCAAAAATGCAAAAAAGTTACCAAAGTTAATTTTAACCTAAAAATGCCTTAAATATGCAAAAAAAACACGTTATATAGTAAAGAATTGCTTTTTAGGCAAAATTTTTGCATTTTTAGGTCATATTTTGCAAAAAATTTGCGCATATTTTGTGCATATTTTGGCAATTTTGAGCATATTTTGGCATTTTTACGTGCATATTTTATGCGCATATTTTGAAAATTTTTGCGCATAGAAATCCGTGCCCTAGTTATAACCCAAACTGTACTTTTCGTTTCAAAGTTCACGCTCGACCTCAAAAATGGATNGGGGGGGGAAATTTGTCGGGGAACAATCAGTGAGATCCAATTGGGAAAATGGCAAATGGAAGCTCATCATCATCATCGTCGATATCATATCACAAATCAATATGGGATGTCGTTCTGGATGAACTGGATCTGGTCGTACATTTTGGAGCGCACATTTGTGTAGCAACTGTTGATGATGCTCATCATGTACTTGGCCGCCTCGCGCTCCGTCGCCTCCGGCGCAAACCGGGCCCGCAGCTGTTGGATGGTTTTGCCGCGGAAGCAGGGCAACTTGGTATCCAGCATCAGCGAGACGAGTGAGATAAAATCCTAAAAATAAAAAATATATATAATATTTGAATCTTATAGAATCAAAGACATTATAATAAGGACGAGTGGCCAGGTAGACTTGAACACATTTGTCCGCAAACTCCCGGAAGGGCGCCGACTCCATCTTGTGACCCATGATGTCGACCATCTCCTGGGACAGCTTGAAGTCCGGCTCGAAGCCCAGGTTGCCGCCGGGACTGCTCTCGAACATGAAGCCAAAATCTGAAAAAATAATAAAATAATTGGAAAATGATTTGCGAAAGGGACCAATATGGATGATGGAGCCAGCAGAGTTCAGCATGATATTGCCGTTGTGCCGGTCCTTGACTTGCAACAGGAAGCTGAACACACTGTAGGCGGCCATACTCCGGATGAAATTTCGTCTTAAAAATCGAACTTTTTTAAATGTTGGATAGGCCTCGTAACACCTGGCCTGCTGGAATCCTTTGCTGTTTTCTTCGCCATATTTGGTCACAAAATATTCGAAAAGACCTTTAAAAATGGAAGATAAAAGTAGAAAATAGATTAGTTCAAACTGACTGTAATCGGTTTGGCGGCCAAGCTGATCCCTGGACCGCGAGTCGGGCACACATTCGATCACGCCACAGCCCGGATTAATAGCAACCACGCGGTAGGGGAAGAGCTGGATGTCCAGGTTGACTGTGCTGCAGATCTTCTTGATCAGCTGCATCAATTGCAGGGCCAATACATCCTGACGGACATCGTCGCCCACCTAAATCGAATAACAAAGCCAATTACACAAATAATACTAGTACAATAAGGTTTCAAACTCTCATTCAATCAATCCTCAATAAATAATAGTTCAATGTAT
The DNA here is from genome assembly GCA_001026735.1 of Rotylenchulus reniformis. Classification (NCBI taxonomy): domain Eukaryota; kingdom Metazoa; phylum Nematoda; class Chromadorea; order Rhabditida; family Hoplolaimidae; genus Rotylenchulus; species Rotylenchulus reniformis. Next base: position 41,843 of record LDKF01000202.1, on the reverse strand, counting down.
TTATATAATCGAAAAAAAAACAAATAATTCATAAAAAACAATTCGATTTTGAGCCAAAGTATATACCTAAAATACCCACCTTAAAAATGGCGGCCTTCCACGATATGGTATCCGCTGCACAAGCTCCACTGGTTCCAATGGAATTGTCTGTTGCCAAAGCCTCCAGCAATGCCGCGGATTGAGCTTGGGTGGCGGAATGAGACGGCGAAGAGTTGGAGCTGCCTGAGGACACGACATTCTTGGACTTTGATGACCGACGATGATGTCCCTTATGGTGATGTTGGTGGCCGTGGGAAGATGACGGAGGAACTCCGTCGTTTTGGTGTCCATTGATCGTCGCCATTTTCTGATAGGCATTCAGCGCCACCCGTTCCACCGTCTCCACACCGCAATAGCGAACCTTGAACCGTACCAGGAATGGCGCCTTAGCTGCGCTAAAATTTGGGAAAATCAATATTCAGAATACTGGTCATTCTAGGTTCTTCTTTGGCCACACCTTTGCATGGGATTGGCACTGGCATAGTCAATTTCCAGCAGAATTGAGTCCGGATTGGACGGCAAATAGTTGACCAAATTGAGCTGGACTTCCGTCAGCGCTTTAAGGCATGCCCTCTTGCGAGCATCACCCTTTGGAACAGGTTTTATGGTGCCCGAAATGCTGGTGATCTTGTCCACAAACTCAAACTCGCACTCATAAAATGCCCGGGTTGCGCCTTCGAATTGGCCTGTGATCTGAAATAGTTAAATTTGGACAAATAATCATCATGGCTTTGCTCACTCGATCTACGATGTCCTTCAGCGGCTTATAAAGGATCACATCCTGGACCTTTGCCTCCTCATCCGTGTACATGTTTGCCCTCATGTCCCACAGCAATTGGTGGGCAAGCAGTTGGGAATGGGCAGAAAGGGTGAGGATCAATTGCGAGATGAAACCCATCTAAAAATTTCAATGAAAAATCCAAATTTGTCCGGTTTTTATTTGTTATAATAAATTCGGACCGTATCCCAGCGAACAGCCTGCACAATTTGCGGGATGTACTGGAGCAGTACATCGCTGGAGTACGACCTCAGAACTCGGACGGCGTATTGCAAAGTGAGTGGATGGATGTTGTGGAGGCGAGGACAAAGTAAAGAGATCGCTTGGACAGGTGAGCACTTGGCCCAAATTAGCATATGGGTTAGCTGAAAAATGAAAATATAAATTGCCAAAAAACCAAAAATAACCGACATCAATCCGATCGTAATTGGTCAGTGCATCGCCAACAAAATACGGTAGCGCCTCGGGCATATGCGAAACACTATCTGGCCGGGAGCGGATCAATTCCTGCAGTGTGCTGATCACTATTGTGTACATTCGAAACCTTAAAAAAAATAAATTCGGGTCCAAATTTGATCTTCCAATTTGATGGACCTTGCGCCCATATAAACTGCCATTTGTGGCGAAATTTCCCATGCAAATTTTGTGTTTTCCCTCATCTGCTTCGGGTCCGGTCTCGCTTGCAGCTCACTGCCCAATGCACTCTTCAGGTACTGGTCAAACTCAGCTTCCCCCGACTCCAACAGATCACCGCGCGGGTACAGCCAGGCATAAAGCCGTTCAATCTCGTTAACCTGAACCAATCAATAACAATTTACACGAAGGATCAGTTTAGGAATTTTTGCCTAAATAGTACAAAAATCGAGATCAAATCTAGATCTCATTAATTCATTTCCATCATGATTTGATTCTCGATAGAGGTTAATATCTATTATCTGACCAGGAATATCAGCAACAGTTGTCTTTTGCGCAGAATGTTCTTCATCTGCCTGTCCACCATCTGTGCATTCTCCTCGTTGATCTTGTTCTGAAGTCGGACACTGGCCGTATACGCATCAGGAGGAGGGCCTGCTGTTGCACTACTTCCAGCAGCTCCTCCCGGGGTCCTGCTGTTGTTGTTGCTGTGGGTGACACCGATCATTGTAGCATTGGACCATCTTGGTGCCGTGCCACCGTGCCAAGTTTGCATCCTATAAAACCAAATACTAAGGAATGAATAAAAGTAAAATATCAAATGGATTTTGAGGATGAATGATGAGAAATTTATCCGAAAAGATGCAATGTAAATTAGACTAACCCAAAAAATCCCAATTACCATAGAATTATTTTTTTTTCAAATTATGTTATGCCCACTTTGCAGCTTCCTTGGCATATTGTCCCCCATTGAACGCCTGTTGAAGGTTGACAAAACTCAGTTCCGGATCTGAATTGTGACAGAATATCTCATTGCATATTGTAAAGTATGGTATGTAAAGTACCATTTGTCGCGAAGGATTCTTTGCGAATGTATCTGGAGTCGGCGTACAGAACCTGCCAGAATCCGACCAGACTCCGAATGTCATTCTGAAGTTCGGATCCGGTGTACAACGGTGTCTGAGGACCCAGTGAGAAGAAGTCGAAGGCCACGGAGTAAATGCGCTGACGAAGAATGTGCTTGGAGATCCGACACCCGCCACCAGGACCACCAACTCCAGTAGTCTCACCCTGAACAATTTTCAGCGCGCAAGACAGCAAGCGGAAACGGGCACCAATGGCCACAATGTTGCGCGAGATCAGTGCTTAATCAGATCAATTAAGAGCCAATTTCATCGAAAATTGTGATCTAAAGAACCAACCAATTTGATCAAAACAAGAAGTGAAAACAAGATAGTTCTGATCAAAAATGATTAATTATCTTCATAATTACGTGTATTTTCGCCCTTCCTTTCGTGCCCTGGTACCAGCGGAAAGTTGAGGCATGACGATGACAACATGGATGCAGAGCAACTGTCCCCAACGGTAGTGGAACAGGTCTGCGTGAACATCATCTCCAGCAGGTCAAGCTGCTCCTGGCCAAGGTAGCGGGCCAGACTGACCCGTTCGGCCAAGAAATTGATCCAAATGTTGTGGGGAGCCACACACGGGGTGGGCCTTTGCTTGACGCATTGACCCGCGGATATTGGACAATCGAACAGGTCAAAGTCCCGGCTGAACAGGCCCAACTTGCGCTGGGCCACCGCCTTCCAACAGCTGGTCATTTGTTGTAAAAACTGAAATTGAATCATTTTTAAATCAACAATTATGAAAATGGAAGAAAATCAAGAGGAAACCGATCCATAGATATAAATCAAGGACAAAAAAATATAGAGCATACATTAACAAGGGGGGGTCAAGGGGGGGGGTCGGAGGGAAAGGAGGAGAAAAAAAGAAAAAGGAGAGAAAAAAGAGAAAAAGGAAAGAAAAAAGAGAAAAAGGAAAGAAAAAAGAGAAAAAGGAAAGAAAAAAGAGGAAAAAAAAAGAGAAAAGAGGAACCAAGAGAAAAGAGAATCCACTCTAAAAATATCAATCGCTAATTTTGAAAATTTTTCCCGGCGGCCCCTATCGGGCCGCCGGGAAAAAGCTCCCCAATTTTTATTTTAAATTCTCGATAGCAAAAATTTGCGATCGAGACTCAACCTGCGATCGAGATGCCGAAAATCTAAAAAAAAAGATCAATTTTTGGTATGAAAATGGTCTAAAAATGTGAAAATTTCTCCGGCGGCCCCTGTCGGGACCGCCGACACCCCCCCCCCTATGCAAAAATTTGCGATCGAAATTAAGCCAATTTTTTTGCCCGCATTTTTTGATGAAAAATGATTAGCAAAAGAAAGAAAATGCATAAATACATAGAAAACGAATTTTTTGGTCACTTTTTGGCGAAAATTTCGCATTTTTAGGACAAAAAATCTCGATCGCAAAATTTTGGGCCTCTGAGGGGGGGGAGGGGGGGTCAATCGCCGATCGCAGGGCCAAAAGTTGACCCCCCCTTGTTAATGTATGATATAGAGTAAGGGGTTACCCTTACCTTTTAGCTCTTAATTAATCTAGTAAAAACTCACATCGATTTGGATGTCTTCTCGGGCAACCAAAATCCAATTCCAGCAGATCACACACAGTCGCATTGTTTGTTGAGTGAATCGTCGCAATGGGGCCCAGATGATGGTGTGCAGTATGCGTTGATTGACATCTGTAAAATGGTATTTTACAAAATCGCAAAATATCGAATTTATTACCTTTGCTGAAAATAAAAAAGGCAGTCATCAGTTGCAACGGCTTGTTCAAACTGTTCGGGTCTTGCGATTTGAGTGCCGTGTCCAACAATTTGTCCAGATGGTCGCATAACAGTTGGTGCGCCACCTCCTCGCTGTTGTTGGTGTCCCGCAACATCTCAAACATGCCCTTGATCTGACCGAGGTAGTCCGATCGCTGGTTGATCGCTGACATATAGGTGGAGATGTCCATCGGCCCAACAGTGACAAGTGAATCGGAACCTAAAAAAAAATTAAATATGAATTCAAAATGGCAGAAAATTGCAAAAAAAAATATGTCGATCTAAATCAGATAGCTGAGAAATTCGGATCTAAATCAGATGCATAGCTGAGAAAATAAAAATGAAATTAAATTACTAAATCGAACAAGCGAAAAAAAATTAAAATATCCACCGGCTATGCTACAGGTGGAGGCCGAGTCGGAAGCAGTGTGCAGCAACTGCAAATTTGCAGCCGACCCGGCGCTGACATGGAACATGGAGTTGATCATTTCCCGCTCGGTGCAGCTGAGCACAGCGTTGATTGTCAGTCGAAGACTTTTGTCGGCCACGGAATCGGTTGATCGGATGAACTCCAACAGGTGGCTGTTGGTCAACCCGGGCGCCCATTTGACCGCTTCGCATAGAATTTGTTCACAGCGTTTGGTGAAGTCCTTGGCCACCGACTTGCGGTTGTCCAAGGTGTCCTACAAGGAATCAAAATTAGAAAATATTTTTTGTATAATTTTTTTTTGCATAGATTTTGTTCCAGAAAATTTAAATAATTATTGGAAAATGCTTAAAAGGAAAAAAATTATTTTAAAAAATTAAAAAATTTATTTCCAAAAAATAGGGAAATATTAAAAAGCAGAATTTCCAAAAAGTGGTTTTTCCTAATAATTCAATAACCGACTTGCAGTTGAATGGTCCAACTCATTCCCTCGATTTCAATGGTCGACTGGGCACACATCGGGTCCTCGTCGATGTTCTTGATCAGTGCTTGCATGATCTTTAATGCTGTGGTGATCACTCGGCCATTCCACAACAAAAGTGGAAAGGCGTCGATCAACTTGGCCAAGCAAACATCCGCGATCCGTCTGATTTCGCGCAAAATGTTGTTGAATTGGATCAGCAAAAACTGCGCGTAACTCTCCAATTCGGCAACCACAGCCCTGTCCCCGTCGGATCGACGCCGTTGCTTTTCCGCCAAAAATTCATCAAAAATTATCACGGAGGTGGCCAGCAAACACTGCCAAATTCCGCTTTTGTCCTTGCGAATTGCTCTGAAATGAAAAAAAAGTTCTTAGCATATTTTTTAACTGTAATCTTTAGGATTTTGACTGGATTTTTCGTGGGAAATTTTTAGATTTAATTTTCCGGCAATCAATTTTTTATAAATGGGTTGAGTTAAAAAATAGTCATAGGCAATTTCCCGGTATTCTAACCTGTTTTCGAGGTATTTGAAGATGTATTGCATCGAGTCGGGGTGCCGCGAGTTCAGCACTCGCATCTTCTCGAGTCGGAAAACCGCCAACAAATACACACATTGGCCGATCTCCATCCGGGACACAATCGTCGACACTTCCGCGTTTTGTTTGAATTCGACTGAAAGAACGTTGCGGACCTCCTGGTATTCTGCCTGAAGAACGGATTACAGGTAATTAAAATTCCTAAAAAAAGGACCGGCATTATCCCTTGGATTTTGATCGCTGCATTTTCGATCATTTCGGTTTTGAAATTTTCATTTGGCAACAAAGGGGGCGATTTGGAAGCCACTTTGCAAACCGCATTGTACCATTCTTCTGGCCAAAGTCCTTAAAAATAAAAGGGTAATTAATTAATTAAAAAGCCAAAACTTACCAGATGACGAGGCAAAGCCCAAAGTAACGCAATAGAACCAAAAATCGCGAAAATAATTCCTCAATTTGATTGACGGATTCTGTATGGGTTCCATTCGTTCGAGAAGCGATGCAATCTTCGGGATCAACACGCCCAAATTTCCGGCGCCCGCAGATTTCTAAAATATTTTGAGCATATTTTACATGATTTTCAACTTTCGGAAAACCTTTGCAGTGAATTTTTGGATTTTTTCGCCAACTCTCTCCCCCTCCAATCCGAGTTGGATGAACAGTTCCAAAAGACGATGAAGAAAGGCAGTTTGTTGTTCCGCAACCATCAGGGAACTCGCAATTTTGGCCAGGGCATTGTCGACGGCGAGCGAAACATGGCTTTAAAAAGACAAAAATTAAATTTAAATTGGTTTATAAATTTGTAATCCTCACGAGTATCGACTGTCCGGAGTCGGTTCTGGTGAGTATACCCGGCTGCTGGACTCAATTGTTATCCTTGTGAAAAGTTTCATTGTCCTATCATGGATATTCTCCTAGAAAACAAATGGACAAAATAAATTAAAAATCTCGAGGAATACACTTACGGCTCCCGCGATCCACATGTCGGCCAACGATGAAATGATCAGATTATCTTGCTGAGATGGCGGATTCGAAAAGCGTTGCAAAAATATCTAAAAATTATTATTTTTATATTTTGGATCACAAAAAAAATCAAAAATTTTGTGATCGCAACCTGGAGTATGGACTCCGAGGAAGAAGCATCTTCCACGAAGGAAACACCCAACTTGCCGAGTGTGTGAATCACATTTTCGGACACCAACAATGTCTTGCTAAGAAATGAAGAAAAATCGCATCACTTTTTTAATTTATTCCCCACCTATCATTTTCTGATGCCACCGTGTAAAGTCTCGAGGATAAACTGGCCAAACAAGCCTGTAGACTACTCGTCTCCACGGCCATCGCAGATTTTAAAGCTCTAAATTTTGAATTTAATATGAAATTTATTTTATTTAAATTTTTTACACCTTGATAGTGAGTTTACAGCAGCGGAGCGCAGACTGGCCAAACCAATGCGTCGTCGAGTTGCGATCAGCTCATCACGGGTCGTTGATTGTTGTTGCTGATGAGTGTCTTTGGATTTCTGTAAATATCATTCGTATACTAATTTTTCCCTTAAATTAAATTTTAAAAAATATGAAAAATTGTTTTAGTCATTTTTAGTTGTAAAATACAATAAATTGGAAATGTAATATAATTTTAGTATCAGAACATACTGTGTCCGATGAAATTTTCAGCAGAATCGGACACGGATCAACCAGGAACTTGGTGAGCAGGCGGACAATGAGCGTGTTGGCCAGAGTGGAGAACTTCTCGGCCATGCTGCCCAGTGCTTCGAGGGCCATCACACTGACGGGCATATGGGCGAGCACATGACGATGCGGGAGCCACATGCTCTCCGAGATGGTCCCACAGAACAGTTCCCCATCCGCCTCATCCACCGCACTCCAAACAATCAGTTCCAAGCATACCTGTATGGAATTTGATTCAAAATGAGAAATGGATAAGAAAAACCCCTCAAAAGCGCCTATTGTTCGACAAATTTTTCGAATTAAAGAATACAACGAATCAGTGCTGTAAGAAAAATCATAAGCTAATACCTTTGTAACAATATGGACTAATTTTACTTTTAAACTAACCCAATTTACTTTTAAAAAATGCAATTAGCATTTTTCCTTTCCCTCTCTCACGGAAGAAAAAAAATACCGACATGGTTTAATTCCTAAGACACACCGAATTGGCAATCACCAGCATCTTCACCCGATTCACCGCCGCATCTCGTTCGGCATGTTGGCGATAGGGCGAGAACTGCTGGCCGACATGGCTGACCACTAGCACACGTTCGTCCAGATGACTCTTCTGCGCAATCGCATCTTGGCCATGCTTGAAGATCAGCAAAGCGAATTCATTGATCTGAAAATTCAAATAATTAAATCCATAAATTATTCAATTCAGAACTTGATTTGCAAATTCCTCGGACACCTGACCATCCCGGTCACCAATGGAAAACGGGCTGAGCATTTCGCGAAGGAGAGTAACAAACACCAAGAGGAGAGTTTCGGAAATTGTTTTGTAAGGAAATTTTCGAAATTCGCCGGAGAGAAACACTTGACCAGCAAAGAGATCCATGGTGGACAACAAGTCGGTATCAAGCAGTTTTTTGACCTAAAAATATAAAAATTTAGCACAAATAATGCAAATATTCAGAATCTTACGCAATTTGTTAGCCTGCGAATTTCGTCAAAGAAAAATTTGAATTTTGGCGAAGAATCTGCGGCATTTTTGAGTTGCATAAAACTGCTTCCATGCCTGGTAAACAGCTTTCTGTAGAAGTTGGAATCGCCTTCTGAGGATTTTTGCTCGTTCCAAAACCAGTTTGACGAATCGGTGTTCAAACTTAAAAATTATAAAAAAATTTTTTTAAATATATATAAATGTTTTATTTTTTCCTACCCAATTCGAGGAGCAGAGCACTTGTCATTGATATCTTTGTCCTCAACTTTTGTTTTGAATGGCGGCGGATAAATCAGCGAAATCAGTGGGGAAGATGGGTCGTTGCTGTACCGACCGATCGCCCTCAAAAGACCGATGAGAATGGAAGTGAGTTTCATCAAATCCTCTGAAATTCAAATGAAAAAATGGCCAAAAATGGTCCTTACCCTTAGCCTCGAGTTCCTCCTTTTTGTTGTCTTCAATTTCCTTTCTCTCCGTTCCATAAGAATATGAAACAATCTCCTCGGTTAACTTCTCCATGACATCCAATTGAGCTTTGACAATGAGATCCCGAACATGGGCGAACCTGGCCGCCATGTCACTGAGCAAGGTTGTGAAGCAGAAAGTGAATTGTTCTTGGATGGCAATTTCTAAAGTATAATAATGATTGGGCTGAAATCGGGAGTCAACCTAGATTTAAATTAAAACTCAGATTAAGGCCGGAATCAGTAGCCTATGCCCGTCCCATAGTGTCATTGGTAGCATTCCCGACTTCCAATCGGGAGGACCAGGTTCGATTCCTGGTGGGGCACAAAGGGCAAAAGGAAATGACTGTCTCCACGTGGGACGCCTGCCGCGCAAGCGGGGGCGGGACATACCTCTATAGCACTTTCGGAGGCAGAGGACCCACAATACCCCCTCCAATGCCACTTTCGAGACCATCATTTGCACTTAAAGACGGGATGGCATTGGCTACATTTCCTTTTTTTATCAGTAGCCTCTACCCTACCATGTTCTTGATTTTAATCCATAAGTTTTTAACGAATAACAATAGAATAAGAATAGAGGCTGAAGCCGGTAGCATCTACCCCCTACACTCAAAACCAGGAATTTTTTGATAGGAGCTAACTTCAGACCACCTTTTCATGAATCTAAAACTCAGAGCAGGTCTCTCAGGTTTCGGGTTCTTGATCTTATTCAATAGTTTTTTTTACCGAATAACCGAGAATAATAGTTCAAGGCGAGTTTCTACTAGACCTCCGAAAATTGGAGGTACCAAGACACCGGACCAAAAACCGGAGTGGGGAATCGACCAAAACCGGGCCCGGACCAAGAAAACCAAGAAATTTCTTGGTCCGGAAAATTCTAGGTCACCAAGGACCAAGGCCCGAAACAAGGACCAAGAAAAAAATTTTGAGCAAGAAAAATTCGAAAAAAATAAAAAATTTGCTGTAATCAACAAATCAATTTTGCGAAATTAATGATAAAATGTTGAAAAAACAATTTTATTAATAATAAATGAATAAATAATCAATAATCAGTATCGAAAAAAATGTTGTTTTGAAAAATATTTGATTCTTTATTGCACGATTGATATCAGAAAAAATAAGCCGTTAATTTAAATGTTTTATCAATACATTTTGCCAAATTCGATTTACAATTTCTCATTGAACAGAAATTTCTAGGTCTTGGTTACTCTTGGTCAAAACACCAAGACACCGGACCAAGAACCGGAGTTGGGAGTCGACCAAGACCGGGCCCGGACCAAGTATACCAAGAAATTTCTTGGTCCGGAAAATTCTTGGAAAATCCAAAAAACCAAGAAACCGGACCAAGGCCTTGGTTTTTCTTGGTACGGGCCCGGTCTTGGTCGGAGGTCTAGTTTCTACCAAAAATTGTAAAAATTATAGACTTACTGTTTGATTTGTCAATGGCGCCATCGTCATACCATCTAAAGTTGGGCAACAAGCGGAAGGTGTCGGCGAGAAAGATGGTCAGGGTTTCGGCAAACTATAAGAATGAAATTCGATAAAGTTCGATTAAATTTTTGGCGCTAGTTACAAATCGCCCCCCATTGGGACTCTAAATTTTTTTTGAGTCTCGAGACTCAAATATCGAAAAATTTAATCATTTTATTATTCAAAACGTGTAACAAATTAACAAAAATGCATCTAAATCGAATAAATTTCCCCTTATTTGTATGTTGTCCCTATTCCACCATTTTCACGGTGCCAGTACAGATTACTGGCATAGAACTTTATTTTTGCAATATTTTTCCCACGGTGCCAGTATAGATTACTGGCATAGAACTATATTTTTCTAAAAGTGATGGTGCCAGTAATCTATGTTAAAAATGTTAAGAAATTGCGTCATTTTACAATAATATGATCAAAAAATAATTTAATATAGAAAATTGAGTCCCGAGACTCAAAAAAATTAGAGTCCCAATGGGGGGCGATTTGTAACTAGCGCCAAATTTTTTTCGGATTTTTACCCTTCCATTGGAATAGAGCACATAAATTCCTGTTGTCAGCAATGCACAGCGAACATTGTGATTGAAGGGATAGCCAGCCTCGATCCCGTCGGAGAGATCGCCCAGCAGTTTACTTTGTACATTTGGCAGTGAGAGATCCTGTTGTTTAGCCAGGCACAGAGCTATGCAATGACGATTTGCAAATTCAAAGTCGTTGAACATCAGAAAAAGGAACAAAACAAAAAGGATGGAAATTAAGGATTTTTGAATAAAAAATATTAAAATAAATTATAAATATGTTGTACCTACTACCTACATGAAATAAACGAATAAATAATTACCAGAAATTGTTAATTTATTTCAATTTTTTACATTATTCTATGCAAAATCCATCTCGAACTAACAGGATTTGATCAAATTGAACAACCGGATCCCTTTTTCTTCTCTCCCAAAATCAGTCGGCCTTCTTCCCTCAGTTTCTTCAGAGCGGGGGTGTATTGTTCCTCGGGGAGTCGTCTGTGCTCGACCAATCTTTTCTGGTATGCCGGGTTGGTGCCCCTGAAAATATTTGGTCAAGCCAAAAATTTTGGGGGCGCTACTGGAAAGACGGTCAGTTTTGAAAACCCACCAAAAGGGTCCCCCCTGTTTGGAAAAAATGGAATTTTTTTTTGTTTTTTACAACTCTTTTGCTTAAAAAGTAATTAAAAAAGCGAAAAAAATGAAAAAAAAACTTTTTTGGTTTTCAAATGAAAATGGTCCCCCCTATTGAATTTGTGGGTTTTCAAAACTGACCGTCTTTCCAGTAGCGCCATTTTGGGTTTTTTTCGTAATACCTCCGCAGAATTCTCTCCTCATGGCAACAATCCCAAACGGCGATGTTCCAATAGGCACATTCATCGCGCAGAATCTTTCCTGTCATTAATTTTTGAAGTTTTATGATGAAATTAAATTTAGCCTACTCCATAATGGCACGTTTTTTATGCAATCCTTAAAAAGGTCGATCAAAATATTGCACTCTTCGGTGTGCAGATGAGGCGATAAGTCGGGTTGCATTATTAAATAATGGAATTCTATAAAGAAAAAATTAAAGAGGAAAATGATCAAATCAAAATTCAAAACAAACAGAAAAAAGCGCGTCCATTCCAAATACCACCAAGTCAAAATACCACCACGAACGAAAACTTTTTTCCAGGACTTGTTAGACCAAAAATATAAAGGACAAAGTTGTGCGGAATTTTATGCATCTTTTAGATTCTTTAATTTTTCAAATTTCCGCAAAAAAATTTTGAAATTTTCGAAAAAGGCGAAAAATCGGTGTTTTTCGAAAAATTTCAAAATTTTTTGTGGAAATTTGAAAAACTAAAGAATCTAAAAGATGGAGCAGAAAATTCTGCACAACTTTGTCTTTTTTATTTTTGGTCTAACAAGTCCTGGAAAAAAGTTTTCGTTTGTGGTGGTATTTTTGACTTGGTGGTACATATTTGGAATGGTAGCCGAAAAAAGATCTATGAAATATTTTAACTTTAATTTAAATTTTAATTTTTAAAGTAAAAAATAAAAAATTACATAAATTGTACGAATATTGATTCAAAATTAAAACGCCAAAAACGCCAAAACCAAAAGTTTAATCGGCACTACCTGAAAGAAGGCCGGTTTTGAAAAGCCACTAAAAGGGTCCCCCCTTTTGGACAAAAATGAAAAAAAAATTTTTTTGTTTTTTCCTACTCTTTTGCTCGAAAAGTAGTTAAAAAGTGAAAAAAAATTTGGATTTTTGTTTTCAAATGAACAGGGTCCAGGGATCCCACCTCACTCCTCAAAAAATATGGCAAACGCCGCTAAAAATATGGCATTTATATGGCAAAATTTTGCAAAAATATGGCATTTATATGGTAACCATTTAAATAATAAAATAAATCAATAATAAGTTTTATTATTCGTGTTTATATTATTTTTTTTGCACTTTTTCCATTACCCAAAAGCTCGTTTTAAAAAGGAATTCATTTTCTCTGAAGGGGCGGCGGCGGCCCCGTTAGGGGCCGCCGGAGAAATTTTTATAAAATTTAGGCTTCTCCCCTTAAGAAAATTGATCATTTTTTTATTTGTATTTTTAAACAGAATTCATTTTCTTGAGGGGTGGCGGCGCCGGCCCCGATAGGGGCCGGCGGAGAAAATTTTGAGATTTTGAGCTCTTTCCTTTAAGAAATTTGATTATTTTCAGCCATACATTTTCAAGAACTATCATTATACAACGCCGGATAAAATTTGAAAATTTAGGCCTTTTTCGTAAGAAAATTGGTTAGTTTTTTTTTGTTTTAAATTCACTGTAATGAGATGTCGGCGGCCCCGAAAGGGGCCGCCGGAGAAAATTTTGAATTTTGGCACAATTTTCTATAAGAAATTTGGGCAATTTTCAACTTTTGCTCTCAAAAGATCAAATTTCAAAAAATATGGCTAAAAATATGGCATCTTCAAAAATATGGCAAAAAATATGGCAAATCCCCAAAAATATGGCATTTGCCATATTTTTAGGGTAAAGTGGGAACCCTGTCAGGGTCCCCTCTGTTGAATCTTTGGGTTTTCAAAACCGGCCTTCTTTCAGGTAGTGCCGTTTAATCTAAAGTCACATTTATGTGGAAGTGTGGAATGAAAGGAAGTTCACTGCGTGTGCCCTTGGTGTGACTTTTGCTGACAGAAAATGGAAATAAAAATGGCACCGAAGTTCCCGGCGAATTTTACTGGCGCTTCCCACCTTCATTCCAAAAATTCCCTTATACTTATTTTTTAAATTTTTTCCTCCGTCCCCATGTTATTAGATCCGCCGAGGGAAACAAATCTTTCCTCACTATCACTACCATAATTAACAAGATTGCAAGGGGTGGGGACAGAACATCCCCAAAGACAAAACATCCCCAAGAAAATTTCTAGGGTTTTAGGGTTTTTCTAGGGGGTGAAAAAATTTCTTTTCAAATCTTATAAAAGAGAATGAAAACTATAGTGCGGTCGCTAGAGCAAGGCCGATTTAAATCCATTTTTGAGGCCGGAATAGAACTTTGAAACGAAAAGTACAGTTTGTGTTAAAACTCGATTCCAACCAAACCTAGAGAAACGAGCTTGGTGTGAAAAGATAGAGCTAATTATTTTAGCTACAGAATGAGCCCAAGCCCATCCGAATTGGCCTTTTCTAAAAAAGTTACACTATGGCCAAAATAATCACTCGTGTGAGCATTTTTGGTAAATTGGCCGATACAAGAGATTATTTTGGCCATAGCTTTTTTTAGACTGGGCCAATTCAGATGGGCTTGGGCTCATTCTGTAGCTAATAATTAGCTCTATCTTTTAAAACCAAATTCGTTTCTCTAGGTTTCATTTGAATCAAGGGCGCTATTTAAAAAGTGTATAATTTTGAAAAGCCAGCAAAAGGGTCCCTCCCCCCTGTTGACTGAAATTTAAAAATTTTTTTTTTGTTTTTTCAACACTTTTGCTCACAAAATAGTTAAAAAAGTAAAAAAAACATGAAAAAATTTTTTTGAATTTAAAATGAACAGGGTCCCCCCTGTTGAATTTGTGGTTGAATTCGTAAAACTGGTCCAATCAACGGTAGGTGCCAAAAGCCTCGCTAAAACCAGGGGTGGGAAGTCGGCTTATTTGTAAGAAAAGTGCGTATTTTGAGGGGTCCCCTGCTTACAAAAATCAAAAGCGCTTATTTGTAAGCAAATGCTTATTTTTGACCGATTGACTAATTTTTCACAAAATACCCCTATAATTCCATAAAAATGATCAATTTTCTTAAGAAAATAAGCATTAATTTTTCAAAATTTTCTCCGGCGGCCCCTATCGGGGCCGCCGGCACCCCTCAATAAACTGAAATTTCCTATCTTAAGCCAAAAATTGACCAATTTCTTAAGAAATAGGTCTCAAATTCTCAAAAGCATGCCTTAAATTAAAATCAATTCCTGATTGTAAAATATGTTCAAAATGCATAAAATATCATAAATGTCTCATTATCGACATTAACAACACAATCAATATTCATTTTAAAACAACTAATTTTTTGAGTAAAAATAAAAATAACAATATAAATTCGATAACAACAATAGGTAAAAAGGAAATTTATTCAAATTTTTGGCATGTCAAAAGCATCAGGAAATGTCGAACTGGAACTCCTTATACTCCGGGTCGAGCCCTTGCACCTCTGCACACTGCCGTCCTCTCCGCCGGAAACCACTGGAAATGGGGAGAACGCGTGTATAAGTGGATTTTTTGGTGAATTTTTGAGACCGCAGGTTCAAAGTTCAAAACCTACGGAAAATTTTTGTGTGTATTAAAATGCAAAAATTTTTCATTGCTGGGAACTATAGCATAGGTAAGTTTATTTTTGGCTGGAATTATGAGTTAAGAAGTTTTCAAAAATTAAAGAAAGAAAATTGACTAAAAATTAGATCTGATTGTGAGATTTTTTTGGAAAACCCGGATTATGGACCCGAAATTTGGAGGTAATCACGAGCCGGATTTTTTTGGGAATGTGGGAATTCCGGGTTATTAAAAAAGGTCAGACTCAGAACAAGGTTCCAGTAAATGCACTGGCCTGATCTTGATTGTGTCAGAAACTCAGAAATGAAATTTGTAAAAGTGGATCAAAATGGGAAATTTGGGATAATTTATTATCAATTTATTTTTCGAAAGATTCGCACCAATGTTGCCATTTGGGTCGAATACGATGGAATTGCTGGGTCCAAAGTGCCACGAAGCGGGTAAACTCCTCTTCGAAAATCTAAAGAAAATGCAAATAAATAATAAGAGAAATTTTGGCAAAAAAAACTAAATTGTACAAAAAAATTTTTGTGAAAAATTGCAAAGCTATCTATCAAGTTATTATCAATATTATAAAAGTATATGAAAAGTGGGAAATAAAATTAGCTAAATTAAATGGGCAAATTACATTTTAAAAAAAAGATTATGTGGAAGGGGCGACCTCGAATTGGTCGGCGGTGGTGGCGATCTACATATGTGACTTGCATGGTCTAATAACGGTGCTACATATGTCATTTCCTCAAAAATTGCAAAATCGGGCGTTTCCTCAAAAAGTGCAAAAATAGTCCTATCTTTATTTAGGAAGTATTTCAAAGGGAAAAATAAGGAAAATAAAAAATTGCTAAAATTTTATTGATCAAATTTATTTGTTCGGTTTGTTTTAACTTCTAAAGGCACAAAAAAAGTTAAAAAAATTTTATCGATAAAATATTGTTGAAGATAGAAAAAAGTAAACAACAAAAAATAAAAAGAAGTGAGAAATCTCTCGGGCGGAACTAATTTTTTTTTGCAGCAAGTTGTGGATCTGGTAGTGGTGTGGGAGGCTGACTTTCACCGCGTCGCCTGGCTGGCGCAGGTCCTACATTTTCAGCTGACCAATTTATTTTCCTGAAAAAAATTTAAAATTATTATTTTTTAAATTAAGTCAGGTTTACGATTTATTTTATTGGTAAAAAAGCATCTCAAATAAAAACGATTATCAATCAAAAAGGCACTTTAGAAGTATAAATTTAAAAAATAATTAAACAAAGATTGAACTTAGAAGTTCATGGCAGGATTTTATTTCTTTATGTATACTAAAAATGTTAGTGGTAAAATAAAATTGGGTTTCTTAAAAAAAGTATCTTTATTAAAAATTAATTTTTATTTTTTATCCATTTAAAATTTAAATTGTTTTTTATGAAAAAATGATAAAAAAAAATTTTAACTTTCCCGACACCATGCGATAATCCAGATGGGAGTACAGACAGGCGTTGGCCGCGGTGCCAAAGTGCTGGCGCATTACGGGAAGATTCAGATCCTTCAGATCGGCCACCATCAGGACTGCCTTGCCGGTCGAGGTCAGCTTGGCGGTGCGGTAAACCACTGAAAATTTTGAAAGGTTTTTTTTAATTTCTGATTTTTACTAGGTTGCTGCCGTAGGCGAGGCCACAAGCACACGCGATTGCCCTAAAAATAAATAAATTATGGATACATTGAATTATGTATTTTTAATAAAAATTTATTTTATAAAATTAAAAATTTTATATTGAAGTGGATAAAAATGTTTTTAAGTAATATTTAATCAATGAACAACTTTCTTTTATTGCCACACCTGCAATACGCTCGCCATTTTCGATGTACCAAACACAGATGGCTTTGCCCTTTTAAAATTCATCAAATCTAGGAAATTATGGTTTATGCAAAAAAGTTAAGGATTAGATTTTTTTAACTTTGTCTTAAATATAGACAAAAAAATAAATTTTGAAAAATTTAAGGTATATATGGAATAATGTTAAGGTTCTTTACTTATTTTCACTTTAGGCATTACAAACAAGAGGGTATAAAAATTGACCACTTTTTAAAACTCATTAAAAGAGGCATCCTTTCGCCAAAAATGAAAAAAAGGGATTTCAAATGAAAAGAGTTCGTTCCCTGTTGAAATTATAGGTTTTAAAAATTGGGCACTTTTTAATTTCAAATAGCATCAGGTTTTTTTTGTGAAATGCTTTGTGTTATAAAAATTCCAAATCTTGGAGGTAGAGAAAAGAAGGTCACCGTCTTCATGGTTGAGTCGGTCGGACCCGAGTGATGGCGCGGTCGTGGCCCTTCAACGCCAGCGGACTCAGTTTAGAGAAAGTTAAGGATTTTCTCAGCTAAAAATCGATTGATTCAATTGCCATAATTAATTGAAGCACTTAGATAAATATTCACTGTAAATATAACAAAATGCAATGCCGCATTTCAAGGAATTTTTGGCAAATAAATTTTTCAGAGGTTTAACATGAAAGTTATAAATAAAATTATGCGAAAATCTTTAACAACACGAATCACTCCGAATATGATTAATCTCGTATTAAAATGTCAAAATATGAATTTTTCGACTCTCATGTCTTGAGCCGTTATCGCATCTAGGCTGTTCCACTCGGAGGGTTCGGTCCATCACCCGCGCCATCTTGCTCGTCCATGCGTCGTCGTTTTGCGGCTGCAGCACCGTCTTCAGCAACTTGTTCAGCCTGTTCAGCGGGTACTTCAGCTAGGGAGGCACTTCTCTGTCCAATTGGAGCCTGCACCCCGAGACCTTTATGAGGAAGAAAAATAATAAATAATTGTTAACTTTTATTTTTCAACTGGTAATTTATAAGGTATGAATCCTATGGAAAATTTGGATATGAATTGCATTATTTCAAAAACAACAACTATCGCATAGACCCCCTCAAAAAAGTGCTCCCTTCCCCTTTAGCAGCCAGTGCTGAACCAAAAATTTTAAAGCAAAAAGTAATTCTTCTTTTATGGAATGGTCTAATTTAGAAATGCAAACCAAAAAGAAAATAAGGAATATGACCTTAAACCTTAAGTTATTTCTTAAAATTTAGACCAAAATAATCAGCAAAAATTGTGCATAATTTAACTTTTTAATTTTTTCTCTACACGGTCAAGCAAGTTTAGAGAGATTTGAGAGACCAAATGGCGGTTTTTAAATTTTAACCACACGGCACCGATCTTACTATACCTTCTCGTTTCCAAATGTCCAATTGCTTGCGCAATTGTTCTAGTATCGGTTTGACCTTGTCATCCCATTCCTGTTCTGCTGCAGACACTGCCTGTGGATTAAAGAGAACAAAGTAGTTGTGTAAGATTATTAATGCAAATGAACCAATTAAAGTTAAATATTTGAAGGATGTGATTCTAATGGTTAGTGGTTGGTCATTGCATAATAAAAAAAGGTTTGGCTATCAAATTAAATTGCCTGATGAATTTGGATGTACAAAACCGCCATATTTCCTAAGCAATGAAACTAATCTTTTTCTTCAGAAAAAAAATTCTCGTTTTCTATTGTCTAATAAAAGGTGCCCTTTTGAAGCCAATGAGGGTTGAATTTTTTTAATTTATTTTTTTTAAAGATTAGAAAGGATCAACCCATTTTTTGGCGTGCTATGAATGGTTTCAGCAGGCCAAAATCAGCCCGATCCTAGTGGAAATGTCTAAACTCGCCATCACATACCTTTTCGGCCAACTCGCATGCTTTTTCCGGCGAGCCCATATAATCGTGATAGAAAAAAGCGAAGCACAAGGACGCCTTCAACCGGGTGGGATGTACCGGACGCATCTTGTCCACCGCCACGGTCAGCGCCTCCTCGTACGATTTTTCTGCCTCCCCCATGCGAGCTACATATAAGAGAAAATTGACCGATTTACGCAGGGATAGCAAATGTACTTACCTATTTCTAAGATTTGTACTTATTTCTGGCCAACTGTATTCAATTGTATTTAGTTTCGAAATTTGTTATAATTTCGTGAAAATTGACCAATTTTCTTAAGAAAGAGGCCCTATTTTTTCTAAATTTTCTCACGCGAACCCTGTCGGGACCATCTACAGATTGAGTTATTCAAAAATTTGCAAAAAAATCCTTTTTTATATCACTTTCATAAATTTTGATGCCGACAACTCTCCGAATTAACTACCTTCATAAAAAACTGGTTGTTTTTTCCGATGTTGTTGTTGTAGCCACATCCTTCATGTCTGGTTGGGGTCGGGCTCCAGGTTGAGGAATTTCGCCACTGCTTTGGGATTTGTCCATAAATCATTTGTTNAAAAATAAATTGGTTGACTATGCTTGGAATTCGTAGCGCGCAAGCACGGAGCGAGTTAGTTAACGAATTTCTAAGTTAAATTTTTTCTGCTCTATAAAGCGGTAGCTAAAACGCTTTTTATAATTAAAAAAAACAATTAAAAACTTTGGCGAATAAATGTTCCGCTTGTAATAAAGCGGATCTGCTTCAGATACTTGTACATATGGTATCTCATTCTGGACCAGACAGGTATGCTCGTCATTGAAGTCAAGTTTCAAGTTGAAAAGTTTCGCTGTAATTAAATGTTAAAATTTGTACACAGAATTAACAGTTTTTTTTATTTGTGGGTGAATTTGCTGTTATTTTAAGAGTTATACATGTTTTGACCGAACGAACAAAATGTGTTGAAACGTTCGCTGACATTGGTTTAGATAAAGCCTAGAGAGATGAATTAGGCAGCAAAAAAAAGAGTAAAAAGTAGTTACAAAATGAGCCTAAATTTATTTTAAAAGGTACATTAAGTTATGACCTAAATATTCTGAATTTTGCCAAGACCAAAATCATTATTTTGACTATGACTTTCAGCATAGGGAAGCAATTTGAGCCGGATAAAATTCAATAGGAAGCTATTTTTTACTTTACTGTACATAATTACAATTATAAAGACGATAATAGCACACTTAAGTTTCTATTTTGAAGTAGAATTGTGATTTAGCCGGAATTCTGATTCGTTAGTGACCCTTTTAGTGACTTCAATTAGCTCATATGATAATTAGTAGGGCCCGGAATTATTTGGACTAAAAACCGCAAAATATGGCCATATACTAAAATGTGCCAAAATATGGGCTAAAAATGGTCAAAAGTGCCAAAATTTCGACTAAAAAAGTGAAAAATATGCGCTCCAAATTGGCAAATTTCCGTAAAAATGCAAAAAATTTTCTTCAGTAGGTAATTCATTTCAGATTTTTTAACCAATTTTATGAAGAGGAAATTGATCAGAAAATTATTCTTTCATTTAAAATGAATAGGTTTTTTTGTCTAAATTTTTTTATCAAAATTTATTATGAAGAAAAAATAATCAAAAATTGAAATTTTTCTAGAAAATAATTGAATAAAAATTTTTGAAAATTTTTTCCAAAAAAATCAAAAATTTCCTGATTTTATTGCATTTTTATTTAATAATTTTTCAAAAAAATCGAAATATGGCCTAAAAACGCCAAATATGAAAATATGAGCTAAACGCTGAAAATATGGATTTATATGGATTAAAAAGTTGCTTCAAATCGAAAAATTTCAACGTAAAACGCTTGTTTTTTGGTCCCCTCTTCAAAATTATGCGCAAAAAAGGTTAGAACATATAAATCTGGGCTCTAATCATTAGATCCTAATTCCTCGCAGTTCAAATTTGCCGAATAAAGAAATATCGTTTTCTTATTTTTTACCCTTTTACAAGACCCCTTCCCCGGACTCGGTCGTTTGAGTCCCCACGTTTGAGTCCCCAGAGTGGAAAAATGCTTGTAACTCGGCTCAAACTCAACCTAGAAAAACAAGCTTGGTGTCAAAAGATAGCCCTGAATGTCTGCTATAAAATTACAGAAGAGACCATCGAAATGGCCAAGTGCAAAAAAGTTATGGCCAAACCTTTGGCCAAAATCACGATTTTATGGCTTAATATGGCCATAACTTTTTTTGCACTTGGCCATTTCGAATGGTCTCTTTTGCATTTTATAGCAGACATTCAGGGCTATCTTTTGACGTCAAGCTCGTTTTTCTAGGCTGAGTTTGAGCCGAGTTACAAGCATTTTTCCACCCTGGGGACTCAAACGTAGGGACTCAAACGACCCTCACCGCCCTTCCTTACCTGGAGTGCCAATTGTCATTTTTGCAACAATGGCGCATCTACTATAGACGCGTGCGTGAATCAGTATTTCTGAAACAGCTCCGTTAAATAATAATAAAATAATAAATTTAATTATAAATATGATAATTAGATTTACATAAATAATATTTGTATTATATTCATTATCAAAATTTGAATTAAAGTTATGGACAATATTTGTGAACATTGGTTTTATTATGCAAATTTAAGTGTTTTCAAATAAACAGTTTATAAAATCAAATGAAAATTTATTTGTGTTAACCAGTGTTGCCGATGATCCTCATTTTTCAACATGATCTGATCCTGATCTGATCAATCGGTAAAAATTCAAAAACCCTTGAACTAGATGCCTTGCTGCTAGAGATGAATAGGACAAGTCCAGAACCTAGGGGCGTAAGCAGAAAATTTTTCGGGGGAGCTACGTACAAAATTTTCAAATTTTTTTTTTGCTTAAACGCCTTTTTTTAATATTAAAAAAATTGAAAGTTTTATTTCCCAACTTTATTTTCCGATATTTTTTTTTGGGGTGGGGGTGGGTAAATTTTTTGAAGTTTTAACTAATTTTCTTAAGGAAATCGATCAATTTTTTGCTTTTGCTGAACAAAAATTCGAAAAAATTTTCAAAAAATTTTTTAACAGGGATCCGATCCGAAACCTAATCCGAAAATTTTGTTGATCCGGCACAACCCTGGTCCCGATAAGGCACCGGAGAAAAATTTGCAATTTTTGGATCATTTTGGATCACGTGAAAATGATCCAAAAATCTGATCCTGATCCAGAGGGTTCAAAAATGATCTGATCCGGGATCTTGGATCAGATCAGATCATGGATCAGATCATCCTGGATCATGATGAGGATCACCGGCAACAAGGTCCACCAATTTGTTTTTAGGATTATAAATTTAATAAATTGTAAAACGCACCTTTATGCACATCAACAGAATATTCGCACGCTATGGACTTAATGAAAAGCAACAATAACACGAATGAGTAGTGCATTTTCAAATACAAATACACTCTAGAGAGTGAATTAATCAGAAGTGATGCGCCATTGAACTAAATATTAAGAGAATAATTTTCAAAGTAGTAAATTATTTACCTAGGAAAAAACTTGTTTAATGCCATGATTAACATGATATACCGTATTTCCTCTATTTTAAGCTCCCCTTCTAATTGAAGCCCTCCCTCTAATTTAAACCACCTTTCAGAGGGGGGTTGAAGATTTTAAGCCCCCTTCTAATATAAGCCCCCTACCACTCTACTTCGACATTGCCGACAATTTTATATAATAAAATCTTAAATTGTAATTACGGAGTGAAAATTACTAAAAAATTTTTTATTAAAAGACATTTTATGATTTCTAGCTTATAAAATAAATTTTTTAAGGGATTTCAAGAAAATTTTTTCTATTTTTTATGATTTTTTCAAAGCCTCCTCCCTCCAAGATAGGGTTGAAAAATTTAAGCCCCGGGGCTTAAATTAGAGGAAATATGGTAAATGCATAAAAGATCCTTCGGAATTGCGGTTTCTATATAAAATATAAATAATCAAAGCTTATTCTAGTATTTTTTTGGGTGCTGATTAAGTGTCCGGGCTTTGATTTTGTCTATGATCGATCTATTTTTTGTTGTTAAGTTCTAATTTTTATAAATTGCTATGATTAATTAGGATTAAACAAGGATGCGAATTTTTGCACTATATTTATTATTCCCATAGAACGCAATTACGAAGAATTGTCAAAACACGTATAATTAAAAGAAAAAGAATTCTACATGTTGCGATGGTGCTATGTCGTTACAAAAAAAATGCCATAATGGGCGTTTTAAAAAAGGTACCAAAACTCAGTATGTTCCCCAAAAACTTTTTTGTAAGACTTGTTAGCCCAACACTTCCAGCTACAAAATTGTGCAGAATTTGATGCTCTATCTTCTGATATTTTTGGTTTTCGAAATTCGTCCAAAAAGTTCGAAATTTTTCGAAAATATAGAAAAATATGGTATTTCACGAAAATTTCGAACTTTTTGTTCGAATTTCGAAAAACTAAAAATATGAAAAGGTAGTGTATAAAATTCTGTACAACTTTTTCGCTTGAAGTTTTGGTCTATCTCTTCAAATCTTACAAAAAGTTTTTGGAGAACATACTGGGTTTTGGCACTTTTTTTAAAACGCCATAGCACCATATTTTTGGCCACCATTACCTGTACATCAAGGCTGTGCAAAATCGATTTTCAAAAAACGGGAGGCGGGATAACGGGAGGCCAAAAAAACGGGAGGAGAAAAAATACGGGAGGCGTAATCGACCAAAAAGACGGGATTCGGCGGGAGACGGGAGTTTTCAAAAATTAGCAAAAAATTTATTATTCATATTCAAAATTGTAAATTTTCATAGTATGGTGCAAAAATAAAAGTTTCTCCAATTTTTTTTGACCAATCTTTCTCAATATCCACAATTAAGTTGAAAAAAGCTTTTCACTTTCTGCAGAAATTGATAGTGTTTGAGATGTGAGAGAAAAATTTCGAAAAGTTGAAATCCTTTTCTAATTTTAAGCTTTTATTAAGAAAATTTCATTCTATAATGAAGTGTTATCGGTTCTGATAGGGGCCGCCGGGAAATTTTTTGAAAAATTTAATGAGTTGCTTAAGGAACTTGGTCTTCTTTAGGTGGCCCTGAGTAGGGCCGCCGAGAAAATTTTGAAAATTTGGGCGAATTCCTTAAGAAAATTGCAATTTTTCAGAAATCTAATAGTATTAGGGGGTACCGGCGGTCCCGATAGGGGCTGCCGGAGGAAAATTTTGAAATTTTGGACCAATTTCTTAAGAAAATTCGTCAATTTTTCCCTGATTTTTTTGTAAAAATGCCATTCGTAGGGGTGCATTTTTTGGGTCGGCGACCCCATTCTTAGGGATGTATTTTGGCGGGAGGGGGCCAAAAAACGGGAGACGGGAACGGGAGGGCCCAAAAAGACGGGATTCGGCGGTAGACGGGAGGCGGGACGATATCCAGCCCTGCTGTACATGTACTGTATAAGTATACAATTTAATTTTCCGATCAAAGATCACATTCATTTCCAACACAACCTTTTACAGATTTTTTTACTGCCGCACTGATCCATGCTCAGGGTTGTTGTTGTTGTAGCCACATCCTTCATGTCTGGTTGGGGTCGGGCTCCAGGTTGAGGAATTTCGCCACTGCTTTGGGATTTGTCCATAAATCATTTGTTGTCAAGGTTGTTGGATTGGATCGGCAGTTGAAGAGGTGCTCAACGTTGTGTGGGGACCGGTTGCAGAGAGGGCAAACATCACGAACTGACTTGTCAAGCCGCTTCATGTAGCTATTGAGTAGCGGTGAGTAGCCGGATCGGAGTTGTGCCAACTTGGTACGGACGCCTCTGGGTAGTTCCTTCTCGCTTGGACTGATGGGCGGGGGTGGTCGGCCCAGTACAGTGCTCCGTTGCCGTTGTTTGGCTGATTGGACTGCTGTTGTGTGGATGGAGGTGCCGCACTTGGTGTGGTCGTTGTCCGCGGCCTGCAGAGCCTGACTGACGTCCTTCCAAAATTTGGATGACAGTGTTTGCTTCATAAGCCTGGCTGGGACGTTGTTTGACGCGAGGAAGTTTGGATGAGAAGGTTGCCGACTCTTTGCGAGGAACTGCTTGCACAGCATGTAGTTGTGGTCCTTTACTGGCAGCATGAGGCTTTCGTTGTGTAGATGCTCGATTGGTGACATTAACGTGCATCCGGTCGCCGATCTGATGGCGGAGTTTTGGCAGCGCTGAAGGTTGGTCCAATGCGTATCAGCCAGTTGGGGGGACCAAACTGGAGCCGCGTAGTTGATGATGCTTCTGCTGATGGCTTTGTACGTTGTCAAGAGCACTTCTTTCTCTTTGCCCCACGATGAGCCTGCAAGCGCCTTCAGGACGTTATTCCTTTTGCGAATTTTCTGCTGGACGGTGGTCGCGTGTTCCTTGAAGGTTACAGAAGGGTCCCAGGTGACACCAAGTATTTTTGGGTGTTTGGTGGTCTTAATGGCGTCGTTGCCAATGGTGACTTTGGGGTCGGCGCGGTGCTCAATGGTGGCAGTTGTGAAAACTGTCGCCGTCGTCTTTGGAGCCGAAAGATGGAGTTTTCGGGCTTCCAGCCATGGGACTACGCTGTTGTTCAGGTAATCGGTGATGGCAGCGCCTGCGGCTTCGTAGTTGGAAGATCTGGCCAAGACAGTGATGTCGTCGGCGTATGTTGTTATGTGGATGCCCGCAGGGGGTTCTGGGAGCGTAGCCGTGTAGAAGTTGAACAGGGCTGGACTGATGACCGAGCCTTGAGGTACGCCTTGCCTGAGGACGCGCGACTTGGAGGTAACGCCTCGGAACTCGACCCTGGCCTGTCGTCCGCGGAGGTAGTTCACGGTCCATCGTTTGACGAGCGGCGGCAGGTCCGTTGTCGCGATGTCCGTCATCAGTTGGCGCGTGTCGACGGTGTCGAAGGCTTTGGACAGGTCCAGCGCGACTGCAACTGTGCGTTCGACAGGTTGACGACGATTCAGGCCGTCGGTGACGAACCGGTGGATGTCCATCAGTGCTGTCGTCGTGCTGCGCATCTTTCGGAAACCGTGCTGATGATCAGGTACTGGGAGGTGTTGTTGAAGCGCAGGTAGTAGGAGTCGTTCAAGAAGCTTGGCGACTGGGGAAAGAAGGCTGATGGGACGGTAGGAGTCCGGTGCGCTGTTGTCTTTGCCAGGTTTTGGCAGGGGAATGACGCGGGCCTTCATCCACACATGGGGGATGAAGCCGGTTTCCATGGACTTGTTGAACAGCGCTGCCTTGTACCGATGAGCGACAGGGCCGAGATGTTTCAGGTGTAGGGCCGAAATGTCAGGTCCGAGGGCTTTGGAGGCTTGGGAGGCATCGATTGCTTCCGCCACGTCTTCAGCCGACCATGAAGTGTGCTTTCGGAGGATGGTACGAAACATGATCGCCTTTTCAGCAAGTTAAAGGGCAATTCTTGTATGATGGAAGTACTTTTAGCGCCCATTCTGTGCAGAAAAACAGAAAAGGAAACGGCGGAAGAGTTTTGGATTGGACTCGGGTGTGGTGGAGGGAGGAATTGCATCCCTTATTCCGATTACATCCATTACAATTGAAATGGGTGGGATGGGTAAGGGTGGGAAAGGGGAAAGGTGTTTGTTTGCCCAGCCAATCTCATCCGAGTGACTGACTGACTCACTCGGCTTTAATCCAAAAAACGGGGAATTACGCGACAATCTCGGCCTTTCCATCCATCGATTTATTTTCCCAATCACTCATTTCGAACCATTCGATCTTGAATGATTCACATTCATTCGTCAGTGTTCCCCCCTCCGCGCCATTTTATGGATCTATGGC
Organism: Rotylenchulus reniformis; assembly: GCA_001026735.1. Lineage (NCBI taxonomy): Eukaryota > Metazoa > Nematoda > Chromadorea > Rhabditida > Hoplolaimidae > Rotylenchulus > Rotylenchulus reniformis. Next base: position 15,328 of record LDKF01000202.1, on the reverse strand, counting down.
CTTTCCCGATGATGGTCGGTCCTTGGGCCATGAGTCACTTTGCTCTCGANACGAACCGGTGGATGTCCATCAGTGCTGTCGTCGTGCTGCGCATCTTTCGGAAACCGTGCTGATGATCAGGTACTGGGAGGTGTTGTTGAAGCGCAGGTAGTAGGAGTCGTTCAAGAAGCTTGGCGACTGGGGAAAGAAGGCTGATGGGACGGTAGGAGTCCGGTGCGCTGTTGTCTTTGCCAGGTTTTGGCAGGGGAATGACGCGGGCCTTCATCCACACATGGGGGATGAAGCCGGTTTCCATGGACTTGTTGAACAGCGCTGCCATGTACCGATGAGCGACAGGGCCGAGATGTTTCAGGTGTAGGGCCGAAATGTTGTCAGGTCCGAGGGCTTTGGAGGGTTGGGAGGCATCGATTGCTTCCGCCACGTCTTCAGCCGACCATGAAGTGTGCTCCGCGGCTTTGGCCTGTGCGGTGATTAGTCGTTTGGCGGCCCGGCCAGTATTGACAGGTTTGCCGGTTGGTCGTTGGTGGAACAAGGCATTCAGCCTGTTGGCACACTTGCTGTTGTCTAGGCACGGTACACCATTGAAGATCAGCGGACTGTTGTTCTTTGGTGGCTCTGCACCGTTGATGCTCTTGATTAAGTTCCACAGCTTTTTAGAGCCGGCCTTGCACTGGTTCAAGTAGTCGAGCCAGATGGAGCGACGGAATGTTGTCACGGTAGCGGCAATGCGCTTAGTGAGTTGACCGATTCTTGGGCTCGTGGGATCTCGAGAGCGGATGTTGTCCCGCTCCCTGGCCAAAGCGATGGCTTCGGGAGGGTGGTACGGGCGGATCTTCGGGATGCGGCCGGCCGGAAGGTGGCGCCCTGAGGCTTTGAGAATGGCGGTGCGGAGACGTATCTCGCCGTTGTTCACGTTGTCGGGTGGTGGGAGGGCTGACAGACTGTTGTCTACGTCCTTGGCAAACGCGTCCCAATCGGCCTTGCCGAAGTTGATGAACTGCCGCCGTGCGGCGGAGATAGTGGTTACCGTTGTTGCCAGGGTGATCACAATGGGAAGATGGTCGCTGCCCAGGGCATGTACGACTGACCAGGTTGCCGACGGCGCAAGGGAGCCGCTGCAGAGGGAGACGTCCGGGGCCGTGGAGATGACCTGGCCCTGCCTGGAGGCAACACGCGTTGGTCGTCCGTCATTAAGAAAGACGACGTCGGCGTTGTCCAGTTGTTCTGCGATGGCCGCGCCGCGCGCATCTTCATCCGCTATGGGGTCCCATAGGTTGCTGTGGGCATTGATGTCTCCGAGCAACAAGTAGTCATTGTCGCCTAGGAAGTCAAGGCGGGGGACGAAGCCATTGGAACAGCTCGCGGCCGGAGGGACGTATATGTTGTGGATGGTGACCGGTCCGTTGGTGGAGTGGATAATCAGCGACTGTAGTTCGCTGTGATCGTCGTTGGCTTTGTAGTCCTTGGACAGGTGGAATGGCACCTTGTCACTGACGATGAACACGAGGCCGCCGCCACGGTTGTCGGTTCGGTCTTGCCTGACGAATGAGTAGCCTGGGCGTTTTGGAGTCGCGTTCTTGGGACCCCACTTTGTCTCTTGGATTGCTGCCAAGAGGATGTTGTTTTCGTGCATAAAGCACAGGATGTCGTCTAATTTGCCGCCGATCCCGTTAACATTCAACTGCAAAATTCTGAATTGGTCCAGGTCCACCTTGGTCAACGGGTGCATTGGCGCCCACCGAATGGTACGGGCCAGTCCGTTGTCGTCGTTGTTAGCAGAGGGGTTCCCCTGTGCTGGCGGGAAGGCCTGCGCCCCAGAACCCGCTGAGGTACTAGCAGACCCTGGAGGATCCCGTGGGGTCTGCCGGCGGACTGCCCGAGAACCAACCGTGAGGCCAGGTCCCGGATTTGGGTGGACATCGCCAGCTATCAGAAGAAGAACCCGACGCCAGCCAGCTGGATCAGCTGCGTCGGGGGGGCGAAAAAACCACATGGAGCCGACGATGTCGTTTCCGAGGTGTGGAGTAGGTGTTGTCGACCTTTGGCCCCTTTCGGGGGTGGACCCGCTCCGTAGAAGCAGTCGACGTGAAGTCCTGTTTTTTCCGATAGGCAACTAATTTGGGCTAAAATGAGTAAAATAGTTAATAGTTATTATCCCGAGGTTTTCTTAGCAACTCAAATCTAATCCCTAATGGATAATTAACTCGTTGATTACTCGACAATGAATCCTCATTGTTCTGATCCTCCACAATTTTTGACAATTTGACGCACCTCTATTTTTGTCGTCGGTCTCATACATAGCTAGCGATGTTTGATTTGTTGCCTTCTCAATCAGGTAGATCAACTTTAATTGAGGGTCACCTGCCGCTTTCGGTATCAATTTTTCTTCCAAAAGTCCCTGTAATTAATATCAAAGTGTTTCCAATGAAAATTATCGAATGTTTAAATTAGAAAGATGTCAGTTTAGAATACATTTATCTTAATTTTTCGGATGATAATGTCTTTTCTTTAGTTTAAATTCCATTAAAGTATCTATGATTTGCATAATGTAGGCTGGATTTTGCCTATTCCATTATAGACATTATTCAACATGGTCTTATGGTCACAATATGCCATATAAGATTTTTCATTCGATTAATAACAAAAAATTTACTATATTTTTAGACTAAAGATTATTTTTCTTTTCGTTTTTTTATATTTATGTTATTTTTATTATATGCCGATTCATGAATTCAAAATAATATTTCTAGGATAGCGGTTAAATTCAAGAAGGTAAAATATCTCAAAATATTTTAAATATCTCAAGATTTTTTAATATCTCGATTTTTTATAGCTAACAATTCAATCGCTAATTCTGATTAGGACCATTCTAAATTTTAGGACTTCAAAATCCCTGAAACTTACAATTAACTCAACGTAAATTTTGCGCACTTGCCCATTCAATTCTTCCCGCTGCTCCTGGAACGACACTCCCGCCGTCCGTTCCCTCATAAACCATTGGTCACGTTTCGCGTTGTAACTTTTGCAAAGCTTCTCATAAGCATCAAACAACAGCCTGGACTCTCCGATGGTAAGCTCTGTATCCAAATTGACCACTTTCTTCATCAATACTGCCATGCATTCATAGTCTTTATCCTGAAATCCAAATAAAAATAATATTAAAGGAAATGAATGAACCCATTAAGGAGAAATTTTTATTTTGCAGGCTTTCTGGAAAAGTTTTTTCTAAAAATTCGGTTGTATGTTTTTGTATTTGTTGGCTATTTATATTATTATATGCCGATTTCAAAATTCAAAATAATATTTCTAGAATGGTTAAAGACGACAAAAAACTAAATGATCGTTAAAAAATGCTAATAGTCAATTGTCCGCGAAACTTAAACGTAGTAGGCCAATGGTAGAAAAGGCCAAAAAGTAGGGTAGGGCACGGGGGGGATTTGACAAAAATCGGGGACGGGGATTTCCGGGGATGGCCCGGTCGGGGACGGGGATGGAAAATCGGCCGGGGATCGGGGTTTTCGGGGACGGGGATGGGTGAAAAAATTTCTAGGACGGGGATGGGTGAAAAAATTTCTAAGTCTTTTTTCCAGAAAATTTTTTTCCAAAATTTTTATGAGTGTTATATATCAAAAAAATTTCAAAGCTTTATTAAAAAATGAGCATTTTTGGATGAAGAAATTTCACTGTATGGGGTGCCGGCGGTCCCGATAGGGAGTGCACCTGGTTTCACCCCCGCGGTTTCACCCCCGCAGTTTCACCCCCGCGGTTTCACCCCCCGCTGGTTTCACCCCCGACTGGGTTCACCCCCGCGGTTTCACCCCCGCCTGGTTTCACCCCCGCGGCCAGATTTTTCGCTAAAAATATTGAAAAGAATATTTTGGTAAAAAAATTATATTTTTATCATCCAGTTCCCTCAACAATTTTCTGTAGTTGATGTTAGCCATATTCAAGTTATTAGTCCGAAAAACAAGTAGATTGGCTGGGAACCATTGCGCACTATTTTTTTGTTTTTATTTTTTTTGAAATGAAAAATGCCGAAATAATTTTTAAACAATCAAAAATTGACCTTTTGATTAATTTGACAAACCAATTAAAATAAAAGAAATATTTTAATAAGATAGATAATAGAAGCCGATAGGGAAAAAGTTAATTGAAATAAAAGCAATTTTTCGAAGAATGAAAAAATACTGAATAGTGTTGCCAGTGCGCATGCATGATTTAAATTATAGTATAATATTCTCAAACCAAAAAAAGGGAATGTAGGTAATCCCAATGGGAAGCCTTCCTTATACAAAATCAATTTTATTTGTTAAAATGACTGACCACATTTCTCGAAGAAATATGGCCGTCCTACGAGTTCCATTTCTATTCAACAAACCTATTTTCTCGTTTTATGTTTTATCCAGGGTGGCGAAATTAGCAGGAAAACCTGGCATTTGCCAGGAAAATAGGGTCCTTGCCATGATTTTGCCAGGATTCCTCTTGATGCCAGGAAAAGCCAGGATTTTAGCTTTTTTCCTATATTTGCTCCAAAATGATCAATTTTCTTAAGAAAAAGAGCATAATTTTTCAAAATTTTCTCCGGCGGTCCCTATCGGGACCGCCGGACCCTCCAAAAATGAAAATTTAATGAAAAATTTCGCTAAAAGTTAAAATGATTCCACAAAAAATGACCATTTTCCGTAAGAAAATTCAGAAATTGTTCAAAAAATTTTCCGGCGGTCCCTCTCGCGACCGCCGGCATCACTTAATATAATGAAATTTTTTAAATTTAAGAAAAAAAATTGATGATTTTCTTAAAGAAAGGGCCCAAATGTTCAAAAAATTTTCTCCGGCGGCCCTTATCAGGGCCGCCGGTACCCCCTAAACTTTTTTCTGGTCTCTATTAAAATGAATCCCGATTTTGATTGTACTCAAGCTTTTGATATCTTTTTTTCTAACCCAGAATAGCTAAAAAAGTATCTACCTCAGTGAAATTTGGTCTATAAATTTATCTGATGATTTATTCACAATTTTAAACCTTTTTAAAAGGGTGCCAGGATTTTTGCCAGGATTTTGGAAATTTTTGCCAGGATTTTGCCAGGATTTTTATGGCCTACGCCAGGATTTTGATGTTGAGAGATCGCCACCCTGGTTTTATCTTTTTCTAAATCAAACCATTTATTTGACTGACAGAGGAATAGAATTACTATTTTACAATATTTTATTTGATGGTGAAACCGCGGGGGTGAAACCAGGCGGGGGTGAAACCGCGGGGGTGAACCCAGTCGGGGGTGAAACCAGCGGGGGGTGAAACCGCAGGGGTGAAACTGCGGGGGTGAAACCGCGGGGGTGAAACCAGGTGCTTCGCCCGATAGGGGCCGCCGGAGAAAATTTTGAAAATTTAGGTCATTTTTCTTTAAAAAAAAATTTAATTTTTTAATGAAATTTTTGAAATCATTGTGGGAGGTGGCGGTGGTCCCGATAGGGGCCGCCGGAGAAAATTTTGAAAATTAAGGCCTTTTATTTTTAAAAAATTGCTTAATTTTTATGTCCTTTTCTGTTAGTTCCTGTTTGAATATTCAAGAATTATCATCATTCTAAAAAAAGTTTTTCTTGATATTTTTTTGTTATTTTAATATTTTGTATTCTAAAAATTTTTCGTAATAACTTTTTTGTTAAGCAACAAAAAATGATTAAAAAAAGATAAAGAAATAATTTAGACAAAATATGAGGCGTAGGGAATCGAACCCGCGACCTCACTGCCAATAAACCAGCATTCTACCACTGAGCTAAGGTCCCATTGGCTATTCCTCCGCCAAATTCTCTTAACAGTTTGATCCAAAATGCGATCTTTAGGGGTACATTTTCATCCCCGAATCCCCGCGGGGATGAGGGTCGGGGATCGGGGATGTCGGGGATGGGCTCGTCGGGGACGGGGATGAGGCCCAAAAAAGTCGGGGATCCCCCCCGTGCCCTACCCTAATTAGAAGGACTTGTTTAATAAAAAGGCCAAAAGATAGAGAATAAAATTCTGTATATGTACATATATTTGTCTTTTATAGTGTCAACCTAGCAAATTTAAAAAAGGTTAGGTAATTTTGATTGGGTCATTTGTCGGTTTTTAATGTCTGTTATCACATTCTTTATGTTTCTTTATAAAATCCAAAATCAGTTTTGATTTTATTCGAAATCTCCAAATTGTTGGGGTTTTTTAATTTTATTTTTCAACCCATAAATTACCGTTAATTTCGCGGACTTTTTNGGGGATGTCCCCCCCGTGCACTATCCTAATAAAAAGATCGAAATTTATCGAAAATCGCATTTCCCAAAAATGAAAAAAAAAACATGAAATTCCCCGAATTCAATATTATGGTTGCAACGAAATGAGTTTAAATTTTTTTACCCACCTCTTGAGCCTTTTCAGCCAACCGAATAAGCTCCGTCTTTTGTTGTCGGATCTGAAAATTATCAGAATTAAAAAACAAACAAAAAAAATAATGGCCTGATAAAAATTTTTATCGATTTTCAGCAGCCTATCCCTCTCCCTCCCCGCTCCCCTACTCCTTTACTAGGATGCCGGACTATTGGGCACTAAGGAAAAATGGGCAATTGGGCATCAAGAAGTACAAAAGAATTCAGAAAATTTGAGTTGATTATTTTATCACGGTGGAAAGCGCCAGAACGAATTCTGGAATCCTAAAAATTGGTGTTCTAATGGGACTCTAAAAAAGGAGGACTTAAATCAACAGATTAGGAACAGATGGTGCTAGGGTGTTAAAAAATATGCATGTGTTCAATCTGATCAATTTTTTGTTCCCATGCTAGGCAAAAACCATAAAAACATGTGCAATATTTATTCTCTATCCATTGATTTTTTTTTGAAATTCGAAAAATTTAATATTAGAATTAGGGTAGCGCACGGGGGAATTTGGCAAAAATCGGGGACGGGGATTTCCGGGGATGGCCCGGTCGGGGACGGGGATGAAAAATCGGCCGGGGACGGGGATCGGGGTTTTCGGGGACGGGGATGGGTGAAAAAATTTCTGTCTTTTTTCCAGAAAAAATTTTCCAAAATTTTTTGAGAATTTTTTTATATCAAAAAATTTTCAAAGCTTTATAAAAAATTAGCATTTTTTGGATGAAGAAATTTCACTGTATGAGGTGCCGGCGGTCCCGATAGGGGCCGCCGGAGAAAATTTTGTAAATTTAGGTAATATTTCTTAAGAAATTTGGTCATTTTTTAATGAAAATTTTGAAAAAATCAATGTGGGAGGAGCCGGCGGTCCCGATAGGGGCCGCGGGAGAAGATTTTGAAAATTAAGACCCTATTCTTAGTTTAAAAAATTGCTTATTTTTATGTCCTTTTTTGTTAGTTCCCGTTTGAAAAATCAAGAATTCTCATCTTATTAAAAAAAGTTTTTTCTGATATTTTTGTTATTTATAATGTTTTTTATTTTAAAAAATTTTCATAATAATTTGTCTTAAAATAACAAAAAAAATGAACGAAAAAAAGAAAAAGAAACAATTTAAACATTATGTGAGGCGACGGAATCGAACCCGCGACCTCACTGCCAATAAACTAGGGTTGTACGGGACCGGGACTTTTTGCAAAAACCGGGACCGGGACTGACCGGGACTGGGAAACCTGGATCGGGACCAGGTTTTTCAACCGGGACCGGGACCCGGGACTGACCGGCAGCCTTTAGTCCAAAAATTTTTAAAAAATATATAAAAAAATTTTATCAAAAAATTTAAAGGAAAAATATGCAGAAAATTATGCCGAATTTTTCTTGCCTAAGGGTTTTAGTTTTATAAATTTTATGAAAAATTTGAAATTTCAAAAAAATTATGGTACAAGAATTTAAAACAAAATCATTAAACTCCATACTTTGATGGTGCTCTGTCGTTAAAAAATCAGAACCATAGTGTCGCCGTGAAATTTTGTAAAATAGCCTCACTTCCTTTAGAAATTTCGCAAATTTTTGTACCAAATTTTTAAAATTTCATTGAATTAAGAATTGCTGGCGGCCCGCGAAAGAGGTTTCAGTGTGGCCGTTTCGGTGTTGAGACTAGAAAATTACTTATACTTAAATGATTTGCCTAAAAGTCTGCTAAAAATTCGAAAAAACTCATCCGGATTGGCCAAGCACACTGAAAACGTCCTCTACGTCCTACGGCCCCGATAGAAAAAATTGAATGGTGAAAATATAAATGAATAACTATATGAAAGGGTGGAAAGATTTTATTTTCTAAGCCGAAAAAACAAAATTTCTTTAAGAATTTTCAGCATTTAAACCTAAAAATTTTCCAAAATTTTTCAAAATTTCGCCAAAAATGCCATTCTTAGGGGTGCATTTTGGTCCCGGTTAGTCTTGGATTTGAAAACCGGGATCGGGATTTCCCGGTTTTTGAAAAACGGAACCGGGACCGGGACTGTGGTCCCGGGGTGACCGGGAATCCCGGACCGGTCCCGTACAACCCTACAATAAACCAGCACTGTACCACTGAACCAAGGTCGCATTGGGCATTTCTCCGCCAAATTCTCTTAACAGTTGGATCCAAAATGGCATCTTTAGGGGTGCATTTTCATCCCTGAATCCCCGCGGGGATGAGGGTCAGGGATCGGGGATGGGCTCGTCGGGAATGGATGAGGCCTAAAAAAGTCGGGGATTCCCCCCGTGCGCTACCCTAATTAGAATATAGAATATCTGCTTATTTACTTTTTACATTTTTGGCCTAAAGAGGCGCACAAAATTTTTGGAATAATTTGGCCACATTGGCACTTTTCTTGACAACCCATCACCGGCCTAGACCAGCAGGTCCGTGTCTAACTCTCGGATGTGATAGTCAGTTTGATAGCCAGACATATGGCTATGAGAGATCGGAAAAAGCAATGAGAGCACGTGAGCTTTAAGGATATTATTATGATGCGAATTGTGGTGAAAGTCTTATCCTAAAGGCAGCGATGAGTAAAGTGTTTCCAATAGGAAATGAATCGGCAAAGAATATTGAATGTTCCATTCAAATGTGAGTTGAAGAAAATTTTTGGAATAGTTTGGCCATATTGGTACTTTTTGGCATACATTGGCCACATTTGTTGAAAGTTGAATAAAGTAAAATAATAATAATAGACGGACAGAGACCCGAATTGGGTGCCGATGCCGATTAATTCACATGAAGTATTATCGTGAATATGAAAATGAATTTGACTCTGAAGTGATAAAAAATAGCTCGTAAGTTCATTAGTGAAGAACATGGGTGAAAAAATAGCTCGTAAGCTCATTGATGAAAAATCAAACTTGAAAATATATTTTTGTGCAAATTTTACGTAAAGACATATTAAAGCATCGTATTTTTTAATCCTTGAAAAAATCTAACCCTTGCATCCAGAAGCCAGGTATAATTTGCATCCAGAAGCTTTTGTATAAACTTGCATCCAGAAACTTTTGTATAAACTTTTGATTATTGATATACTTATTGTTCGTCAACTACGAAACAAACAAATACTTTCTGTCTCCAGCGTCTAAACCGTTTGTTGCGGGACAACAAGTTGTAGACAACCGAGGAGGCCGACAAAAGACCGGAACAATGATGGCATGGCAAACAGATGAGCAGTTCATTGAGTAGTTCGAATGGAAGAAGATGGCAATGTTGTGGCTGCTCCTGGCAACAACCAATTTTGAATTTTTGAAAACCCAATAAACAAAATACAATTGAATAGAACGCGGATGGATGGATGATAGATGAGAGAGGTCAACAATAATTTTTTTTTGCGGATCAGCAAAGATGAGCAGCCGAACACAAAGCCGACAATTCCTGCTGAAATTAATTTGTAAGCAACATGATGATGTACTGTATATATGTACATATGAATAGCAATACATAAATCAAGACCATGAATAACAACAACAACAACGGCAACAACAACCAAAAAATTGGAATTTAATAAGCGAAAACCGATAATTGGCGATGATCTCGCATATTGAACATTTGGACAACTCGAACCAAGCGGAATAACTCGGCTTATACTCAATCCAGAAAAATTATCTTTATGTCTAAAAATAGAGCAAAAAATTAGCTACAATATGAGCCTAATAAGCACATGCGAATTGGCCCAGTCAACAAAAAGTTATGGCCAAAATAAACTCGAACCTGGAATGGCAAATATGTGTGATTATTTTTGCCATAACTTTTTGTTGAATGGGCCAATTCGGATGGACTTAGGCTAAGATATATAGGTAATTTCTTATTTAATTTTTAAAGATCAATAATTTTTCTAGGCTGAGTATACCTATACGGAGTTTTATGACGCTTGGAATATACATGATTCGAGTTGTCCATCACCAATTGGCGAATGATTAATGCGGTGAAGCCCTGTTGGCTGCGGACGGTGGTGGCGCGGCTAGTTGGTAGCCGACTAATTGAAGAAAAATCATATCAATACAAAATTATCACTAGATATGTTAATGGCGGGGTTCCCACATGTACTTTTTTTAAAGATTTGTACTTTTTTGAGGGGTCCCGATCTTTGAAACTTAAAATGTAGTTTTTTTAAAGATTTGTACTTTTTTGGACCAGGGGTGTACTTTTGTACTTTTTTGGATTTTAGAAAAATTTTATGCAAAAATTGACTAATTTTCTTAAGGAAAAAACGACTAAATTTTCAAAAATTTCTCCGGCGGCCCCTGTCGTGACCGCCGGCACCCCACACAATGGATTTTCTTCAATAAAATATCTTAAAAGTGACCAATTTTCTTAAGAAATTGGTCCAAATTTTTCAAAAATTTCTCCGGCGGCCCCTGTCGGGACTGCCACGCAAAAAAAAAACAGCGTAATTAAAAAAAATTGAAGGAGAATTAACCGATTTCCTTTAAAAATCATCCAAAATTTTCTCCGGCGGCCCTCTTAGGGGCCGCCGGAGAACCCCTCCCCCGATGGCTAGTGGTATTCCTACCTTCCCCTAAATTTTTCCTGGTTTTTCTCTCCGTAAATTTTTCAGGGGCGTCTCTGATTATGAACAGAGTCACAAAAAGCAGTGATAAATTTGTTGAAAATATGAAAAATTGTTTATAAAGCAAATTTATTCAATATGGAATGGAAAATTTAGCATTTTTAAGAAGTGTACTTTTTTGACCCTAAAATCTTTAATTTTACACCTGGTGTACTTTTTTGGGGTACTCGAGACCTGGGAACCCTGGTTAATGGGAATTGGGCGCCGATTAAATTGCTTTGAATCAGCGTTCTATTGAAGCGAATAACTTATGTATAGGGTTGCGATTTTTAGGGAATTTCCCTAAGCCAAAATAGGGACCTATTAGGGAGCAAAAAAAGGCCCAAATAGGGAGAAAATAGGGAGCTATCTAACGAAAATAGGGAAAAATAGGCAAAAATTAAGCAAAAATAGGGAAATTTTTTCCCCCAAAATATGATCTAAAAATTCAAAAAGTTCGTTTAAAAAAATATTAAGCCTTTTTATAATCAATTTAACTATTATCTTGAGATGTTTTCATTATAAAAATTGAAGATTCACAAAAAAAATTTAAAAAAAATTTCGAAATTTTTTCAAAAAAAATTGCGAAAAAAAATTTGAATAAAAAACTAATAATTATGCCAAAATTTTGGGAAAAACTAGAAATTTTCCAAAAAATCTAAAATTTTCGGTTTTTATTGCATTTTTGTGAAGAATTTCTTTAAAAATAAGCCAAAATAGGGAGAAAATAGGGAAAAAATGGCGAAATAGGGAAAAATTTAGCCGCGCTTATAGAAATAGGGAAAATAGGGAAAAAAAAGTTCATCAAAATACGTTCAAATATGTCTAAAAACGTGTTTTTGAGCGTTTCCCTACGTTTCTATGTCTTTTAAAAAAATAGGGAATTCCCTAAAAATCGTAACCCTATTATGTAATATATTACAGAAAATTCATGTGCAGAGAAAAGAATAGACAAGAATATTACTTAACGCAACATTCTATCGTGTCAAAGGAATGGTGAACTGAATATAATTTTGGAATTTGATGGATTTTTTGCGATGATTATACATTGATTAGATTGGCATAAGAATAAGAATTAGAAAGGTTTATAGTTTTCATTTGCAAATAAAGAATAACAGAGTCAAATTAAAATTAATAATAAAATTTTGAAACAATGAAATGGAATCTGCACATTATATATTTTGGTATTTGCACATCATATTTACAAGCTTTTAGCAAAATTCATGGAACAATAAATTTTAAAATGATTTTCTTATTTTTAATAAATTATCAAACAATGAACGAACTAAGAAAGCGAGAAAGCACGACAAAATTATTTAGCGCAATATTCTTCCGCGACAATAAGTCATAACAATATATGTATATAGGCAAAAAATTGTAATTTGTGGATTTTTTGTACTGATAGGTCAACGAATGCAGAACCGATAGAAAAATAGCATATGCAATTATCATCTGATAATGATTACGAGTGATTGTGATGAATCGTTTAAATAATTAACTGGATGCAGAAAAAAATAGTAAGTAAATGATTAGAAAAGCTGAGAAAAGTTCAGGGCGCATATTTTAGATGATGGGTTGGGGAAAGGTGTTAAAAAAATATAAAAACAAAAAATTAATAACCTATGCTCAAGAGATCCAGGGGTTTGGGGAGGCCAGAGAGTAATCATTAATTACAACAACTTGAGAGTTGGTCATGTGGTAAATTAGCATCAAATGCTTAATATAAAATTTTGGATTTAAATGAGCTAAATTGTGGATCAAAATCAATAATGATTTTAGTTATTAGGGATTTACAATTTGTGACGAGTTTCTTGAGTTAACAATTTAAATCAAACCAAATTTTTCTTAAATGGGAGGGATTATAGACTAATTATTGCGAGTTTATGGAGGAGATTAAAATAAAAATAAAAAGGAAAATTATTAATTAAACCATAAACGAAAGTTAATTAAATGAAATTCAATTTGATTGCTTTTACATGGGAATGAATTATGGTAATGATCCATAAAAATATAAACAAAACCATTAGTATATGATGGTCAAAGAAACATGTTGTTCAAGTCCAAAATTGGGATAAAAACAGATGGGTTTTTTCTTGTATTTAATTGGTTTAAATTTAAATTGAGTGACAAAAAATTCGAGCTTGTTTACATATAAACAAATCTCAAACTATCAATGTTAAAAAATGAACAGGTAAAATATAATTAAAACTTTCTGTATACACTAATTATGTAATAATAAAATACCTTATCAATTGAACTCAGGCCCGCGTCCAAATCAGCCATTTCTTGTGATCGCAAGAGACAATAACACAGTCGACAAACAAACCGAAACACTCAACCTGTAAACTGTAAACAAATATGTAAATTAATTGCCGTCAAAAGAAAAAATATATAAAAAACGATGCATCCATCATTCGTCCATTCATTCATTTGGATTAACATGTTGCCAGGTTAAATTTATTTACATTTTTAAACAACAAATTTTCGGGAAAAAATCTTTAACTTCGATAACAACAGGTAAAAGGATTTTTTGGTATGCCAAAAACATCAGGAAATGTCGAACTGGAGCCCCTTGTAGTCTTCGGGTCCGTCCAGGCTCCTGCACATTCACAAAGCTGACCTCTCCAACCAGAAATAACTGTAAAAGGGAGAACGCGTGCTTAAGTGGATTTTTAGCTGAATTTTGGCACCGCGGATCGACTCCATAATGTTAAGAAAAAATTTTTTCGTCTAAAACAAGCTGTGATGTACAACGAAAAACCAAAAAATAATAATCGTTTAAGAAATGGTGTCTCTAGGTGGCCTGGCCATCCCCCCAATGGAATATAAAATTAACCAAATTACGCTAATTTGCAAGTTAAAAAAAACAATAAATTTAACCATGTGGAGGAGACGGGTCTCGAATTGGCCAGTGGTGGTGGCGGCCTGTGTGGAACTTCCTCCTCTCCCCCGAAAATGATGTGGTCTCGGTTGGACGAGATGGCGGCCGAGTTCACGATGCGGGTGATCCTGTAAATTGAGGAAATTAATCAATATATTATTGAAGACAGCGTTGTCTTCAAGAGGACCATATAATAAATCGATAAAAAATACATTTTGAAAATATAAATTTATATGTTAAAATAATAATAAATTAAATTCATATGCAAAATTCGAAAACCAAGGTCGCGATTCATGAGTACATGACCAAAATTCGATTTTTATTATTACAATGTTGTAAAATTCTTTAAAAATGATTTAACTAAAAATAATTAATTCATTGGGTCTAAAAATTAATTTTTGAAAAAATAAAAATGCCTCCTAAAAATGGAAAAAATTAGAATAAAATAATTTTGGGTTTGGTTATAAAAAT
>LDKF01000201.1:64710-100228 GCA_001026735.1 Rotylenchulus reniformis | reverse complement strand
TATCGAGAACAGTGTTGATCTCCGCCTGCTGGTGCCCTGCCAGGTCTTTTGCCAAAACTGCAAAATGGCAGCAACGGTGCTAGATCGTAACTGAAATTTTTCTTAAATTGGTAGAAAAAAACTAAAAATCTTGAAAAATAATTAAGATCTTGAATTTTTTGGGTCAAGATTTTTTCAAGATCAAGATTTTTCAAGATTCATGGTTCAAGATCTTTATTGAACCCAAGATTTTTCAAGAATCAAGATTTTTCAAGAATCTTGGTTCAAGATCTTTATTGACGTTAAGTCCGGTCTCTAGATAGATTATTTCCACGATATTTAATCATGAGATGGATAGAACTGTTTTGATCCACTAAACATATTCTGCTTACTGTATATCAACATAAAAATCATTTTTTCAAAATGCTAAAATGAAATTATTTTTTATACCACAAACAATATATTTATTTATACTTACAAATATTATACAGCTATTTGCTTATTGAGTGAATATTTATTTTACTTTTCAAATGAATGAAGAATAAAAATAAACCTTGAATTATTTCCACAATATTTGTTCATGAGATGGATAGAATTGCTATTTTGATCCACTAAACATATTCTGCTTGCTGTATATCAACCCAAGAAATCGCGTTTTAAAAAATGAACAATTAAATGGCAAAAAAGTGTTTATTTTGTCCTTTAAAAACTAATCAAATAAAATTATTTTTTATGGCACAAAAAATATTTATTTTATCCTTACAAAATTTTCATAGGTAATTGCTTATTGAGTGAATATTTATTTTTGCTTTTCAAAATGAATAAATATAAATAAACTTTGCATAATTTACATGTTATTTGTTCATGAGATGATAGACTGCTATTTTTCGAATAAACATATTCTTTTATCAATAGTCAAATAATGAAAACTTGAAATCCATTCATAACAACAAAGGTTTTTTACTAATAATCATCAAATAAATTAATTTTGAAAAGGTGAGAAGAATGTGAAAAAAAGAAAAATGGAAGGAAAAATAACTGCTGATGGATCCTTGGCCCCTCACTTAAAGGTATTCACGGGCCAATGAAAAAGGGACACGTCGACGGGAGTTACGTCGGGATCCCGTGCAAAGGCTCTCATGACGAATCACGCTTTGGAATAATTTTTGGCTTTTATCAAAGTGAGTGGGAGGGATGGACAACCCATTCATTCCCTCTCTGCTTAATAATTTGATGCAACTAGCAAAAATAGAAAATGATGTCAGTTGTAAAAAATGACGTCAGCTAAACTAAAAAATAATAAGTTATTTATTAACCTAAAAATCAATTACTGAAGTAGTTACCGTATTTCCTCTAATATAATGGCAACCTCCAATATAATGGCAACCTCTAATATAAGGGCTACAGATGTTGCGCAAAGCCGAAGCCGAGCAAATTGTGAATGAATTGAATGTGCAATTTGATGAAATAAATTTGTTAAAAGATGAGGAAAACGATCTATTGAGTGATGAATCCCTTGAATTCTGAGTTGTTTTAAATTGAAAATAACTTTTTATGAATAGAAAAAGATAAAGGTTGAAAAATATAATGGAAACCTCTAATATAATGGCTACCTCTAATATAGTGGTAACTTTCAGCTGAGGTTGAAAAATATAATGGTATGCTATTATATTAGAGGAAATACGGTAATCAATTACCGAAAGAAATTCATGTTCATTGAGAAAAGTTTGAATTATTTTTTAACTTTGCGAATTTATGAATTTTTGTATTAAATTATTATTAAACTGAAAAAACAAAAAGGTGCAGAAAAGCGGCAACCGAACTCGGGCACTGTCTTTAAATAGAACCGTGCAACCCTATACCAGAGTTTTTTCCTAAAATTTTGAAAAATACATTCTTTTCTAGGATATTGAATTGACCAAAAGTTGAACAAAAAAATTTAATAAACTAGATCAGAAAATCGCAATTTTTTATTCACAACTAACTAACCGCCATTTGGTTTCGTTTCAGTGTCAAGGTTCTAAATTCAGTCCAGCAAAATGTCCGAGCACTTGGCGTCAACGTTGACAGACTCTCTCCAATCGAATGCTCTAATCGGGCGGGAGAAAGGCGAAGATGTGTGCCTAAAAATTAAGAGGAATTGATCAGAAATCCACAATTTATATAAAAGAATCAAAATTGGGTCCCTTGTAGCTGGAAGAAAAGGGTTTAGGACATAATATGTCCATTAACATTTAAAGGGGTTGGGTCGTTTTAAAAAAGTGCCAAAACCCAGTATGTCTCAAAAATTTTTTATATAGCTTGCTAGATCAAAAGTATACCCATTATTGCACTTTTTTAAAACGCCATAGCACCTATTTAAAAGGTCCCATCAAATTCGGGTCCAATCAATCCATATATAAATTTGAGAAGTGTCCGTTTGTTTGTCTGTCCGCAGAATTTCGAAATCCCCTTTGAAGCTGGCAGCGAGGGTTAGAGACGCAGAGGAAGCAGTGAGGGTAGAGAAAGAAAGTGAGAGAGCGTGTAGTAGGGAGAGTGGGAGTCAGAGAGTGGGGTGTGAGGTGTGAGAGAGTGTGGTGAGAGAGTGGGATGTGAGAGAACGGGGTGAGAGTGTGGGTGTGAGAGTGTGGTGAGAGAATGGGATGTGAGAGAACGGGGTGAGAGAGTGTATAGTGGGAGAATGGGGTGAAAGAGAAGGATGTAGAGTATGTTAGAGAATATGGTGATAGAGTATGGGGAGAGAGAAGGGTGAGAGAGTGTGGTGAGAGAGCGTGGTAAAAGAGAAGGATGAGAGATAATGGGGTAAGAGTGTGTAGAGAGAATGGGATGAGAAAATAAGGTGAGAGACTATGGTTAAAGAGAAAGGTGATAGAGTGGTGGTGAGAGTGTGTGGCGAGAGAGGGTGGTGGGAGAGTGGGGTGTGAAAGAATTGGTTGAGTTGGTGAGAGAATGGGATCAGAGAGAGAGAGAGAATGCTGAGAGAATAAAGTGAGAGTTTGGAGAGAAAGAGGGGAGTAGGGAGAGAGAGAAAGGTGAGAGTGTGTTTAGAGAGAGAACAGTTAA
The DNA here is from genome assembly GCA_001026735.1 of Rotylenchulus reniformis. NCBI lineage: Eukaryota > Metazoa > Nematoda > Chromadorea > Rhabditida > Hoplolaimidae > Rotylenchulus > Rotylenchulus reniformis. The sequence goes on along the minus strand of LDKF01000201.1, from coordinate 97,186 downwards.
GAGAGAAAAGGCTGAATTATTGATAAAAAAAACTAGATCAAAGAAAAGAGTAAGTGAGTATGACGTAAGAGCTGATGCGAGAGAAAGGTGAGATAAGAGTGTGTGATGAATGGAAAAGAAAAATATAAAGAAGGATGAGAGTAGGAAGAGAGAAAAGGGCCGAGAGTAAGAATGAAGGTTGTGGGGGAAGAAGAGAGTTGAGAGTGGAGGTAGAAATAATGGAATGAGAGAGAAAGAGAATGAAAGAATAGGGATAGAGAGAAAGTGAGTGAGAGAAATGAGGGGTGTCGAGACAACTGGGCTACGGACAACTGGTCTATGTACAATTCGACTACGGACAACTGGTCTATGGACAACTGGACTATATGGACCACTGGTCTATGCACTTATTTTTCAACTTTTGCATTATCACTCACCCCTGAAGCCTTTATAATAAATAATATTTAAAAATGAACATTTTGTTAATAAGCATAAAAGGGCGTAAATATAAAAATAAATTATTCTTTTTTTCAATTCTTTTTATCATTTAAAGAATTCGATTCTAAAATAGTTTAATTTTACTTTCAAAAAGCGGATCATTTATTTTGTTGCAAAAAGTTAGTAAAAATAACCCTGTATGCAGGTCATATTTATCGGCAAGTCGGCGAATCAATTCATTGGCGGTCTAACAAAAGTTGTAAATAGAAATCGGAAACGATTTGTTTTTTCGACAAATGTGATTGTTACTTTTTTTGTATATGTACTTTTTTATTTCAAATACATTCTTGGTGACTTCAGGGTGCTAGATAAAGGATAAATTTTTCGTTTTTAGCATTAAGGATTTTTATCATTTTATCGAAGCGAAATAACTCAAATATTATACACAATTAAGGTTGAATCAGAGAAAGATGATAGCGTTTTTTCACATTCTCTGCAGGAAATTCAAATGCTCTATTTACGCCATAATTATTTCTCTGTCCATGTCCTAATGATTGTAGCAGAGAAAGAGAATAAGGAAATACTACATTGAACATAGAAATTTTGAAACAATCGCTTCAATAAAAAGTTTCATGCTAAATACGAAAAACCGGTCCTTTAACGCAAAATTGAAAAATAGGTGCATAGACCAGTTGTCCATAGTCCAGTTGTCCATATAGTCCAGTTGTCCGTAGTCCAGTTGTCACTACGCCGAAATGAGGAGGGAGTAGGGGAGAGAAAAAAAGAAGGGAGAAAAAATAAATGAAAAGGAAGATAAAAAGAAAAGCAAACTAGCCCAAATGACCGCCGAAGGCGCGAAATTGGGCTAGGGCTAGTATTTATAAATTTAAAACCTTTTGATATCAACACACTACTCTAGGTTTAACTCTAGGTTTAAAAAAGGTTTTCTCTAAGTTAATAATTAGTTTTCAAGCGGGGAAGGGACGAGCAGAGATGAAATGATGTGTACCCTCTAGATGAATTATAAGATTTGTTTAAAAAATAAAGGTGCTAGATACCAGAAAAAACATTATTTTTCAATATTTTTCAAAAATTTTGAACTATATTTTTTTGCTATATACGCTTTCTGCTACGCATTTTCGCTTTTTGAACTTGCTGTATACGCTCTCTGCTTTGCTTATTCGCTCTCTGCTATGCTTTTTCGCTCTCTGCTATGCATTTTCGCTCTCTACCATTTTCGCTCTCTGCTTTGCTATTCGCTCTCTGCTATGCTTTTTCGCTCTCTGCTACGCATTTTCGCTCTCTGCTTTGCTTATTCGCTCTCTGATATGCTTTTTCGTTCTCTGCTACGCATTTTCGCTCTCTGCTTTGCTTATTCGCTCTCTGCTATGCCTTTTCGCTCTCTGCTATGCATTTTTTTTGGCAGATTCCAAAATATGAAATAAATGCAAAATAATAAGGAATCAATGATGGAAACCTTTTGTAAAAGAATATAGGAAGGCAGTATTTAAGAATTTTTTTACTCTACAAATTAAGGAGTGAGTGTGTCTGACAAGACTGAATATGGAATGTGAATGGGGGAAAGAAATACATTTCATGGGATGAAAGGTCGATTGGTGTGGGAAAAAGTGGTGTGATGGATATTGTGAAAATTCAAATATGTGGATCGATGTTCCCCGTTGTACAAAAGAACTTCGCTTCAAAAAACCGAGAAAATTTTTTCCTGGAAGGTCAAATGTGGAATTAGAAGAGAATGAGAAAATCGTAAATTTTTTTGAAAAAATGGACAATTAAAAGAATGTTTAAATTCAAAATTTTCCATCAAAAGGTACTTTGCTGGACACCCAGCTCATTTTTTATTTATGTAGGATGATACTAAAGTTCTTGCGCCTCAGTAAATAAAAAATATTTTTTTATTAATTTATTAAATTATAAACAAATACATACTGACAGCTTATGCATAAATAGGGAATAAAAACTTAGGTAAATTAGATTTTAAAGTCCACGCCTTCGGATAAGGAAATAGAGACGAAATTTTAAGGAAATAATTTTCGCTGATGGCATGCAGCTTTTTTCAGCTATTTTGACCTATTCTCTAAAAAGTCCAAGCTGAGGGATCAAATTTTTGGTGGGATTAGCATAGGCCTAATCTTCAAAATGACCTGATCAGAAATAATTTTAAAATTAATTAAATAGAAATTTTAGGGCTTCTTCTCAATGCAACAAGCTTTGATTCGGCAAAAAATATATTTAATGAGGATAAACTCATCGTCGCACGGTGAAAGTGTCTTGAACATTCAAATAATTATTTTTTTCTATTAAAAAATTCAAAATTTTTTAATAGAAAAAACAAGTTTATTTTATATAGTATATAAATAATTAAATTTATTTTTTTTGCTCTTAAATTTTTAAAAACTCAAGGCCTAAAATATGGCCTATAAAAATTTCTGGGCACGTATCCGGTGCTTTTAGATTCATGGAAACCTTGCTTTAGTTAGGCCCCTTGTAATACTTACCCCTTTACTTTTCATTGCAGAGGATTACTTTTCATTTCATACATATGTGCATTTCGTTCGAATCTTTTGAGGACGACTGGACAAGAGATTGACGCTTTATTTAAACAGTTGATAAGCCAAGCGACAGACAAAAATTGTGTGCCTCTCCGAAAAGTGCTTTCAGATTGAAATGGTGTCTTTATTTGCCTTTTTATCTGGCGAGGCCGGAATAATGATGTCCTGGAAGCGTACATATTCGTTATCGCCCAATTTGCCGAAGAATGTCGATTGTCGAAGACAAGGCCAAAAACCTTAAACTACCAAACGAATTTTCAATTCAAGGTTTATTAAATTTATTCTTCTGCCGTGAAAATTTTTAGATTTTTAAAAAGGCCTTGGGAGTTTTATTTTTATTTTTAAAATCACATCGTTTTAGTCCAAAGAATTTTAAGAAATTAAAAATATATGCTAAAATAAATATATAAAAATAAATATACTAAAATATAATAATTATAATAATAATTTGTGCAATATATTGGCATTGGTGATATTATGGGTGTGGTGTGATTTTGGCTGTGGTGATATTCTGGGATGGGAGGTTACATTATGGATGGTCCTATTTTGCTTGTGGAAATATTTTGGGATCCCTTTTTTCATCTCCAATGTGTTCGGCTCCTCGAAAATCCAGGTGCTAGGACATTAAAAAAGTGCTAATTGCAAAATTTTAGCCTAAATTTTTTTATAAGACTTGCTAGGCAGAAAATATAAAAAACCCTGTGCAGAATTTTATGCTTTATCTTCTGTTATTTTTAATTTTTTGGATTTGGAAAAAAAGTTTGAAAATTTCCCGAAATACCGAAAAATTTGGTTTCTAAGAGATATTTCGGACATTTTATTGTCAAAAAATTTAAAAAAACTAGAAGATAAAGCATAAAATTCTGCATAAATGCTTTTTATATTTTCGGCTATCAAGTCTTGAAAAAGTTTTCGGCAAAGACTTTGCATTTTACATTTTTAAGTGTCTTAATTCCTGAGTATTGAGAGCCAACCGAGTTCCCAAAGCGAGGCAAGATAAGCTCCGGAGCAAGGCTAAGCAAAGTAATAGAAGCGCCGAAGCGGAACCAAGTGAAGCCCCTGTTGAACTTTCGGCAAAATTATCAAACCAAGCAGAGAAATGGAGCGATTGCATTCACCATTGTGATGGCCCTACCGGAATAATGGTCAATTGGGACTAATATTTTTCGAGTCCCTGGATTAAAATCAATAAGTTTCATAATTTTATTATTAAACATCGCAATTTACACGCAACAAATTAATAAATACTTCGAAATATGATGTATTGATAAAAAGTTTTAACATAATTTGTTTTCCTATTGCACCATACTAAGTAATCGAAAAATTTGTAAAGTACCATAATAAGTAATCCAAAAATTGCATAAATGTTTTTTTATTACATTTTTAAACCTGAATATCTGAAAAATAATGAATTTGAAAAATTTGTGTACCGGGACTCTAAAATTTAGATTCACGAAATTGACCACTATTCTCATAGTGCCGTGATTTTTATCGAGTGTGATTTCAGAACAATATTCAATTAATAGGCCACACAAAATAAAAACAATTTATTGCACTCAAAAATTGTTGGGTCCTGGTAGGTAATTGGGCGCTAACCAATTACAGGTTCCAAACAATTAAGAAATAAATATTTATTTTGCAATAAATGTCAATTGTGGGATAGAACAATTGAGGGGCAAAATATACGAATGAATAGGAATGATCAATGGGGGAATGGAAATGAAAGAACGGGGGAAGCTTGGGATAAAATGTCTTATTTTGAATGATCAAATGGGCGCACTTCCACCCGAACACCTCCCCTTTTAAGAATCGACGATGTCTTCTGAGTCGGGATGTCCTTAGTGCTTCCTTCTAAAGGGTTCCGGAGAATACCTAACTGGGGCCTGGCGATTCCGCTCGGAGTAACGCCGGACCACGGGAGAGCGTTGAGTTGGTGGGACTTCCACATTTCTGCCATCGGAGGATCCACAACTGCTGGCGCCGGATCGATGACGAGCGCGTTCACTTCCGCAACTGGCGGTGCTGGCAGATTGAACATCTCGTTCAAGATGGCCAGTGGCTCTTCGTCCATATCCATTGTGTGTCGAGTCCGAAGCTGATTTGCGTGGTACCTGCTTCCGGTCCCATCGGGAAAGCACACGTCGTAGATCACTCCAATGCATCGGGTGACTCGTCCGGCTCTCCAGTTCTGCGCGAGACGATGACGGGCGAAAACCAATTCATCGACCTGGTAGACAAGCGGCTTCGTTCCAACCCTCCGGTTGAACTGCCGTTCCATCTGCTCATCTTGATCGGTCGGAAGAAAGCACTTGTTTTAAAGATTTTTTTCAAATCCGGCTAATTAAAATGAAAAAGTTTAGATGTGATTTGTTTGGAAACAAGGCCTGTGATATGAGAAAATTTTGTAAATTGAGGTAACTAGCGAAATAAAAAAGAATGTAAATTGGGGTGAAATTTATCGAAAAATTTGAGACCTTTGAAATATTTAAAAATCTGATACAAAATTTTGTAAAAAATTCAAGCCTATAAAAATTATTATTTTAATTAAAAATAAAATATTTTTTAATTGGGCAGTCTAAGACACACACACATTTCGTCAATATGTTCTAAAGTTAAAACTCGATCTTACGCCATCTAAAAAAAATTTATATCAAAAAACAGAGCAAAAAAAGCTACAAAAGGAAACTAAGTGCAATTATCAAAATAGAAAATGGCCATGTTATCTAGAATATACCTCTGTTTTTTGATTAATTAAAAAAATCATTTTTTGAAATCACTTTTAAAACTGACGTCATTTCACCATCCCACTCACTTTGCTAAAAGGAATTTGGAGAAAAGGTGTCCCTTAAAAGCCCAAAATTATTCCGAGGCGAATAATTCGTCATGATGGTCCTTGACACGGGATCTATCCTCCACGTGTTCCTTCCCCATTGGCCCAATGCAGTCAATCTTCCTCCATCCCTCCCGATCAGTCTGACCCATCTCGAGTATCTCCCTCCTTATCACTTACCGTTGCTAGGACCTATGATATATATAACCGTTTAATTGTCTAAATTTCAATAATCTCTTATATTAAAATTTTTCTGGGAAATTTAAAAATATAAAGACAACCATTTCTAAAAAAAATATTTGGCTTCTAAAGATATCAGAATTTTCTCCCGATCCAACCCACGAAATGTCCCCCTCCCCCTTCTTCTTCCTTTTTTTCGCCATATTCCTGCTCCATCTGTCTTCGCAGGCAAGAATGCAGGTAAAAATAAACAAGTCAGTTTCTTTTGACAATTTAATTAAATTTTGACTGTAAAGAAGAGCAACAGCTCCAACATGGAATCAGCCAAGGAGGATGAGATCATGAATTCATCGCTTGAAAACCGCACCATGCAAGGACACCACCATATGATCAAGAAACAGGGATGGTTCAATTTTTAAATTCATTGAATTATATTTATGCAGCCCCCAAACTTGGTATTAGTGTGCTGATTATTATTGTGTTTTTTCGGAATTTCCGATTTCGAAATCAGCGAAAAAATATTCTTAATAAATAAAGATTCCAAAATTTATACCACTCGATATCAAATTTAAATGCAAGCGAAATAATTGCCAATATTGTTAAATATAAAAAAACTCACCTAAATTTTACAAGGTTAATTTTTTATTAATTTTTTTTGGTTACTTTTGTACCGAGTCGTTTGGATTAAAAGTTCAAAAATGGTTATCATGTATGTATATATTAAATAATATCTAAAATTCATTAAAAAAATATATTAAATTTCCAAAAATCTTAAATTTCAAAATATCTTAAATTTTCAAAAAAATAAAAATTTAGTTTAAAAAGTTTCGGTAAAATCTCTTTAATTCGGACCTAAAAGTTGAATCCATAAAGACTTTAGTCAAATATCAAATATTAATGCTAGTTTTGTCATAAATAACATTTTGCTGGATATTATCCAATTTTAGACAAAATTTTGAATCCTTTCTACAAAATTTACAAAGTTGAATCGTAATAGTAATAGTTTTTAACTCAATTAAAAAAAAATTAGTTGTTTTACATTTGAATGTTTTTAATACTATCGGCAATGATGTCTTTAGACGTTTTTACAAGTTGGATATTTTGGCATTGAATCTTTCGATATTATGTAGGGTTTATAAGCGGTACTAGGTCGTTTGCCAAAAAAGTGCAAATGGAATATTTAGTATGTAACATAAACTCTGATGACAAAATGACGCCAGGAAAAAATAATCATCCAAAAACTTTTTAAAATTTTAAAATTATTTAAAAGAATAATAAAAATATTTTTAAATCCAAATTTTCCTATTACAGCTTTTTAATTTTAAGACTTTTGTATGGTTATTTTTTCCTGGTTTCATTTTGTCATCTGCTGGAATTATGCTACATGCTATTATTCCATTTGCACTTTTTGTCAAACAACTCAGCACGTTTATAAGCATGATAGCCTTTTTTGTACTTTTCCCCCAAACGACATAGCATCATTTGGTTGTACCGGTTTGCAATTTACCGTTGGATATCTGATATAAACTTACAGTTGGCCCAAAACTCAACCATGGAAGAAGCAATAAATGAATCCGAGAAAGATGGACCATTGCAGAATCATAAAGCGTTGGAATACATGAAGTTTGGGTTCAGAATGCTCGTGAAGGTGCTATACAAATATAATTTAGAAAATATAGCAATAATAAAAAATGGCATTATTTAAATATACAAAATTTTAATAATGTAACATGTAACCATTCTATGATTTTTACATTTTTAGGTCCATCTCAACAAAAGTAAATTCATGTAGAAATTTATGCTCAATTTTCTCCTGAATGAACTAAGGATAAATTGAGAAACTTAATATTTAAATTATCTAAAAATATTCACTTTTTTCGAGAGGTATTTAAATTTTCTTGAGGGATCTTAATCAAAATACAACGTAAAAAGAAGTTTTGAACAAAAAATATACCCTTAAAAAGGGTATCAACCTCCTTGATTTGAATAAAAATACTATTGCAATATCCATAAAATTATTAATTTCCATAATGAACATGTATAAAATGAAAAATTTTATGATACGCTCGGACTCTCATTGCAAGAAGGGGTCTTCTCTCAGGGAGACTCATTACAGGGAGGGGTATTTGGCAGGTATTTAGTCATTTCGTGCCTAATTGCAAATATTTAATCAATTGTGCTCAAAAAGCCCTTGAACTTCTTCCATATTCAAAATATTTGATTTAGTAAACAATTAATTTTTTCGAATAAATAAAATCAATAGGATATAAACTAGCTGGAAAACACAGCAGAGCTCCAAATTTGATTCCAATAGTCAAAACATAGAGGTCCGAACACTCTTATTCGGTCCAATATGGACGAGCCTATTTTCCATTAAAATTGTCTAATTGGGTTTTATAGAAGTTTAAGCGCCTTTTTTTGTTATTTATCAAAAATGGAAGATTTAATTATAAAAATTATCAAAAAGCTAGTTTTCTCCAATTGATACCGAAAAATTTTGGGACAAATAATTTGGAGACCAAAAATCCATTTTTTGGAAATTGTTCAAAATGTCAAAATTTCATTTGCACATTTAAATGATAAATTAGATTTTTATGTTATTTTTTGATTAATGATTATACTACTTATTTTAAAAAATTGCTTCAAAATCCCAGAAACAGTTTTTCACAGGGTACATTAGTTGGTTTCATCCCCTGATTCACTAGTTTGTTTTTCCCCTAATGTTTTTTAAATTTGTTTACATTAATTAATTTCTTTTCGAAACAATCAATGTTTCATTATAATATTACAAAATATTTGCCTTTGAAAAAAGATTAAAAACTTTTTGCGCATACTTTATTTTATGTTTTAGCGTTTATATAGTATAATATATAATAGTATATAGTAATAGTATTCTGACCTTTTTCGATGAAACTTCACAGGGCAGTTTTGTCAGACGCATTTAATATTTTTCTTAATTATTGGTAATTTTTACTAAAAGGGAATGATAGTTTGATAGGAATGATAGTTTTTAGAAGTCAGAATAAATTCAGATCCGAGTTCAAAAAATAGAATAAATTTATTTTTTATCTTCACTACATTTGCGGGCTTTAGAAAAAATCTGACATAAAATAATTCGGATTCAGCATCGGATAGAATAAAACTATACAACTCATAAAATGATTGAGTGCGATAATCCCATTTTTGAACTAGACTCAATTTTAATCAGATATAGTGAGCTAAATCAAAATCAAATCTGTATCTAAAAACTAAATAAGTTGAAGAGTTCAGGCAAATTAAAATGGTATAATTAAATAGAGAAATTTATGGGATTAATAAAAAAAATTTCACTATTGAATTATTTCAACAACCCGATACCTTGTGAAGATGGCGGACACTAACAATGACGGAAAAATGTCGTCAAAAGAGCTTGAAACAGTCATCAACTTGTTGGAGCGCACAACTGAGTCCACCATTGATCTGATACAAATACAAACGAACAAAAATGAGAGATCACTCGTTACGTTGGCGACATTGAGGAAGATCAACACATCCGTTGAAGCCATCATGGAAGGGATTGATGCATACAAGTTGGATGATGACAACTTTGCCGGTAGAAACTTATCAACTTTAATAGTTTCTCGGATTTCATTTTGAAATCATACCTTTTTTTTCTAATTAGCACATAACCCTCTATTTTAGCAAAAAAATATTCTACTTTTTAGGACGAAAATTAATCACCCGGGAAATTATGATTTTATAATTGAGATAAAGGTTGAAAAGGAGAAAGAAATTATAATAAAGAAAATTAAAAAATATATGAGTTTTAAGGAAATTTTAAAACTAATGGAGAAACGGCAATGAGTATTAACTAATAAGTAAGTTTATCAGTCGATATTCACTTAAAGTGAATATCGACTGATAAATGAAATAATAAAATAAGCGAATCTCGGAGCGGAACTAGCTATACAACAACATATCTCAGCCTTCCAGTCCATTAATTTTTCTTGCAGGTGCTAAAACGTTAAAAGCCCAATGTGCGCTTTAAAAAGGCCCAATATAGCCAGTCTGGCCCTAAACTTTTCAACGCTGTGCAGAATTTTATGCTCTATCCATTGGTCTTTTTTTAAATTCGAACAAAAACTATGAAATTCTTCGGAAAATCAAAAAATAGGTTTTTTCAAGAAAATTTCGAGCTTTTTGCGAATTTGAAAAAACTAAAAAGAGCAGTGGATATAGTTATTTTAGGTTCATTCTTCGGTATCGAACATCAATATGGCAACTCCATCAGTGTAGTATTTTAATAATAATGTATAAAATAACTATAAGCAGATTCGATACCAGTTTCATTTTCGATGAATTAGTCATTCGCGATTTAGTAAAATATATTAGAAAAATTTTCACAATAATGTGGTATCCCTTTGGTATGCAAAAAGCGGAATCAAGCTAAATGAGTACGCTTCGCGTTTAGAGCTTCGATACCTTACGTATATTGTGGAATTGCACAAAAATAATGAAAGGGTTCAACGATACAATTGTTTTCAAAAATCGCGAACTTCTCACCTCTTATTTCATAAGAGGCTTTTTGTTTACATAAATAAAATAAATAAAAACGTATTTCATATGAATAAATAGTGTAAATAATTAAATAATGCGTATTTCTTCAAAAAAATTCTACCATTTTTGTCTTTTTAATAATTTATTTTAATTATTTATATATTTTTATTATTCAATAAGTAGTCGTTTTTATCCTTTAGTCGTTAGTATCACTCATAGCCAGTGGCAACCCTCCCTCGCTGGCATTGGCACTTTTTCAAACAAACTAGCACCAAAAAATGACAATAATTTTCGATTTTTGCGAATGTTTATTTTATACTAAATATTTTAATGTAAGTGCCTCATAATGCTAAGGCTACAACTGCAGCTTAAATCCATTTTTCCTGTCGTGGATGATATCGACTTGCAGTCAAAGATCCATTAGTCGTAGTTTGTTGTAAAGAAGATTGTCCTGGCTCTTTCTCGGTGTTTATTAGGCAATCTAGGCGGCATAACAACATTTTGCCAATGCATAAAAGAATGGTGTGGCGATCGTCGAACCGCTGTCTGGTATCACATCTCTTTGGCAAAGTTTTGCCTTTGAGCTGCCAACCAGCGAAGAAGTTCCAAAAATTTTTCTTTCTATACATCTTCGATTAATGGATCTTTGACTGTAATTCGCGATTATCCGCGAAAGTGCTCTTTAAGGAATCAGTCTGGCGCCAATAAACTATTCCTTTAAAGACATTGCGCATTCAGATGCCAAAAGTGCCGCCCATTCTGCTGTGACGCTGCTTGATGCCAAGACACTGTACATGCTGATTAAGAGCCAATTTCGTATTTTTGTGGCGATTATGGACGAAGATGAGGATGGAAATGTGTCCATGGAAGAAGTTGACGATTTGTTCGACGAATTGAAGGAGGGGAATGAGCCAACAACTATCTACAAGCAAGCTAGGGGCGGCAAACAAAGGCATAAATTTTTTTTAATCTGCGAAAAAGGCACCGAAAAGACTAAAATGATAAAGACTGAAAAAAGCTTAACATTCAAAATTTTCTGCAAAGCATTGATTTTGTTTATCTGAGCAATTTACATTTTTTTTGTCTTGATCATTAAATGGTTTTACACCATATTTTGACGCTAAGATGGATAATTGCGATATTTTTTCCAAAATAAATTTTCCATATCAAAAAAGTACTTAAACTAGGAGAAAAAGCACGAAAATAGCATAAAATATAGTAATGGGAAAGGCCAACAAAGAAAATAAAAATTTATGCTAAACAGTTCTGTTCAAGTTAAAATGCATTTAGTTATGTGTTTTAAAGCATTGTCTGCGAAAATATTCATTTGCTAAAAATTTTCGCCCTGGATCGATATGATAATTTTTGGCCTTTAGAGTGAAACGCCATGGTCCAACTGAAGCTCCTACTGCTGCTGCCTTTGCGATTAAGATGGAACTATATAAGCAGGCCATTAAGAATGCCAAAGAAACTTTTCGTGGGAAAAGAAGAGCGTCTTACCATGGAAACTTGATTGAAACACATTGAAAGATTTTTCCTTTGTGGGTTATATTTTTAATTTTGTCACAATAATTTCCTGCCACCTCCATCTATATACGCATAAAACTGAATTTGGAATAAATAAAATCACTAGGGAGAGGACTTAAATGGATACTAAAAGGTCATATATTAAGATTTTAAAATAAGTTTTGAGCCCTCCACCTGCAAAAATGTAAAAAATCTTTAAATATGAGCAATTCCAAGATATCTACTATTATGGTCGATGATATCGTATTTATTTTAAATAAGACAATGCTCTAAAATAAGCCAGTACTCTAAAATAAGCCCCCCCTTGAGAGGGTATTAAAAAATTAGCCAAATCCTTTAGGGAAAATCCATCCAAAACAAATTAAAGAAGCAGTTAGATGGATAGATAGAGATGGATCCAGGGTTGTGCCGGATGATCCGAAACCCGTTATCCGAAACTCGATCCGACGATTTTTGGGCTGATCCGATCCGAGATCCGAATTTTTACCGGAGAGAAAAATTCGAAAAATAGGTTTTTTTTAAGAAAATTTATCATTTTTTCGACATTATTGCCGAAAAATTTGCAAAATTTTCTTAACAGCACATTGTTTTTTTCAAAAAATTTCTCGAAAAAATTGACCAAATTTTTTAAGAAAAGAGACCGATTCTTTCAAATTTTCTCCGGCGGCCCTTATCAGTGCCGCCGGCACCCCAATACAGTAGAATTACTTTTATAAACTCAAAAATTGACCAATTTTTTTAACAAAAAAAACCTAAAATCCCGAAAAAAAAATTTCGGCCACTCTACCGGAAAAAACCCCTATCAAAGTTCTGGCTATGGACCTGGGAGGGTTCTGCCAGGGACGTCCCCAGGATTTTGCAGGAGCAAAATTTTTCGCCGATTTTTTTCTCCAGCGCACCTATCGGGGAGAAAATTTTGAGAATTTGGACCAGTTTCTTGAGAAAATTGGTCAATTTTTTTCGATTTTTCCCTTCCTTTTTCGATTTTTTCTTCCCTTTTCCCCCGACCCCCCTGAAAATTTTTTAATTTTTCGGCAATGGGGGGCAGTTGCCCCTAGTAGTAAGGTAACTAGTTCAAGGGGCTTTATAGAATTTTTTTAGGCCATAAGTACGATTGTGTATAAATTTTTTGAAAAATTAATGGATTATTAAATTATTGGAAATGACCGAAAAATTAAAGAAAAACGAGCAATTTAATTAAGGGGAAAATTTTCATAACATAAATTTTTTTTTTAAATCCAACCCGATGATCCGAAATCCGAAACCCGATGTTTTTACTGATCCAAAACCCGAAACCCGATCCGATGATTTTTGGGCTGATCCGATCCGAAACCTGATCCGAAAATTTCGTTGATCCGGCACAACCCTGGATGGATCCGGAAGACCCTTGTGCGACAAAAATCTTCAAAAAATCTTTAAATCTTTCCTAAATATCATATTAAAATATACTAGTGTATGGAAAAAGCGTACAGAGTCGTTTGAAAAGTGCAACAAAATACATTGTTTACTCTAAAATATGGCTTAAAAACCCCAACAAAAGTAAAAATATTATTTCCAGCTTTTCAGACTCGTTCATTAGAGTCCTCCATTTGAGTTTCAATGATAGAGTCCGTCAGAGTCTCCAATTGAAAATATGAAAATTTTCAACCATAAAGTGATAAAAATCGAAACAGAAAAACCTTAAGCTTAAAAAATCTAANAATTACAGACTAATTTTTCTCAGATTTTTAAATGCCTAGTCATAATTTTGTTTAGGCCTTAAATTTTTCTAATTTTTCAAAAATATTTCTAGTTTTAAAATTTTTCAAAGATTTGGATGTTTATAATAGAGACCGGACTTTAGGTTCGATCGAGATTTCGATCGAGATTCTCGAAAAATCTCGAACCGAAAATCTCGAAAAATCGAAAAAACTATCTTAAAAATTGACATTTTTCTTCTGAAAAGGTCAAAATATTAAAATTCTTCCGACGCTACTTCTTTGAATCAAAAAATGATTAATTTTCTAAAGGAAATGTCCGAAAAATTCGCAAAATTTTTTCCAGTGACCCATATCGTGACCGCCGAATAGGATCCATCGAGATGTTCGAGATTCAAAAACTTTCGATCGAAATTCTAGAAAAATCTCATGGGATTCGGACCCACGTCCCAGATTTGTGTCCTGTGTGTTAGACCACTAAACCATGCTGCCGTCAAAATTTTCGTTTTTTAGCTATTTTGTAGTGTATACATGTATGTTAGAGTCCTTATCCTTCTCCGAGTATTGTTTCCCGCCAGTACAGTGGGATTTTCCTTATAAATTTTTTAAATCTAGCTAGGGTGAGAGTCAAAAAGCATAATATTGAGAAAATTATTTTCTTTTTTTAGTCTTTTCGATGTTTCGAAATGTCATGAAAAAATTGGGAAAAGATATAAATGTTTGCTGAAATAATGACCATTTGATGTTTTTTAGTGACCTTACACTTTGTTCTCCTCTCTGTAGAATTGGAATCGCTCTTGTGTTAAATTTTGATGCAGGTGTTTAAACTTCTGGATGAACTCCCGTGAGTTCAGAAGTGTGCTAGGAGAGTCGCTAGTTTTTAATAATTTTCGAAAACAAAACTAGCAAGAATGACACTTCAAAACGCCCAATATTACTTTGACTGTCCTGGCTTATAATTATAATGGTATCAAAATCCAATAAGTTTTAGATATTGAATTTTGCTGACATCATCTTTTAAAACTGACATCATTTTCCATTTTTGTTAAAGACCTCAAATTATTCAACAGAAAGGAAATGAATGGTTTGCACATCCCACGCATTTGCTAAAAAGGAATTTGGACAAAAATGTGCCCGTTAAAAGCCAAAAATTATTCCGAAAGTGAACGATTCGTCATGAGATCCCTTGGCATGAATCCCTTCCCCACCCTCCGCCGACGTGTCCCTTGCTCATTGGCCAGTGGTTGCCTTTAAGAAGACGGGACCAAGGACCACCCCGCTGTCATTCTTCCTTCTCACTCCCTGATCACTCCCGCCTTGGCCTCTCCATCCCGTGCATTTTTCTTCCTCACCATTTCTAAATGCCGAGGCGCTAGGGCATTTGAAAAAAAACCGCAAAATGAGTTAATAGTCCAGCAAACATTTTAGAACATAATTACAGCTAGAAATTAAAGTTTTACTGAAAATTACCTTCTAACCATGAACGATAAAAATAATATTATTTCGCCCTGAAAGTTTTGGCTAAATTTTAAACTTAATTAGGAGGATTATGCATTGTGACTTTATTTATGCTTTATTGCTTTACTCGGAGAATACGTTTTGTATTCAAATTTTCATGTCGATACATCATAAAAAGTAAAAAATAAATTTTATTCTTTTATTTACGTAATTGATAATTTTTGCTAATGCATGTTATATAAATAAATTCAAAAGTTCGCCTAAGAAATTTTCGAGATTTGGGTCTTCTTTTAAAAACTCATCAATCCACAGTAGAAATTTTTGACTCTTTTTCATAAAAATATGATTATTTTTGTGTTGTTTTTCATTTGGCAGACTGTTTTTTCCTTTTGTCTGAAAAATGAGCTACATTTTAAAAATACAGAATAAGAACAAATAAGCTAAGGAACCAGCCTCCCAAAAAGGCATAATGCATAAATAAGGATAAATACCAGGGTTATGATCGGAAATTTTCAAAATCACTATATGCGACAAAAATCAGAATTCCTTAAGGGAAAAATTATATAAATATCTAGATTTTATTAACTATTAACAGAGAACCTTTATAAACTATATAATGTCGTTGTCATCATCTCCTATCAACTATTTAGCCGCTGAGATATTGGTAAGGATTAAGTATCTTATAATATTTTTAATTTATTATTTTAAACTATTTTATTAGAATTATCTAAAAATTTGATCTGATCCATCTTGTATTTTTTAATTTTATGATGGAATTTTAGATATTGCTTTTAACCTATAAAAGTTCATAGTTATAAATCTGCATCTAAAAATCAATATAATCTGAATAAATAAATCAAATAAAATAAGCTACAAAATGAGCCTAAAACGGCTTGTAGTGGACTAACATGAAAAAAATTTGGCCCAATTCACAGTATTTTAGCCATAACTGTTAGCGATGTTGAATTTATTCATTTAAAAATCAGATAAAAACCAGGGAAGCGATCTGTTCTCCTTTTTATGATTAGTTGTTTTTTCGATCAAATTAAAAAATCTTAACTTATTTATCCAATTTTCTCCTCTCCAGCAGAGAAAGGCACATATGTAGGTATTTAAAAAAGAGCAGAGAGAGTCAGAGCGGAAGATTTGAAAGATGTTTAAAACCGTAATAAAATCAAATTTAAAAAAAATCTCTTCACTGCTTTCCATTGGTAGAAGAAGGTTAAAATTTATACCGGTTTCTAGGGTGAGAATATTATGCCCAAAACCACCTTTCTTCCAATTAAATGGATAATTTTTAATTTTTAAATATTTATTTGGGTATTTCTGATCAATTCCTCTTAATTTTTAGGCACACATCTTCGGATTTCTTCCACCCGATGAGCGCATTCGGTTGGAGAGAGTGTGTCAACGTTGGCGCCAAGTTGCTCGGACATTTTGTTGGACTGAATTTAGAATCCTGACGCTGAAACGAGACCAACAGGCGGTTAGTTAGTTGTGAATAAAATCGCAATTTTCTGATCTAGTTTTAAATTCAACACTTTTATGATTGCGCGATTTTAACTAGTTGAAAAACAAAAAAACGGTTCTTTTTGGTTAACACAGAAACATCAACTTAACCGGCTTAGATCATAAATGTAAAAGGCAAATAATATATACAAACAATTAGATCTGTGGTTTAACGATTCTGGTTTTAAGAGAGTCACCGGGTTTCTTTTTTTAAAAATTGTAAATTCTTAAACTCAATAAAATTTAAGCTTTTGTCAATGGAAATTAAATTCCTTTATTTGTTTCCTTCTTATATGAAAATTGAGCAAGTTTCTGCTTATAATAAGTTTTAGTGAGCAATTTATTGTTTATAATTAAATGGAGCCTGCAGTCTTGATAAATTTTAAAAATCAACTGATGTAAAATTTGACATCCATTTCCTTTAGAGCTGTCTTTTTTACAAAATTAAAAAATTACGCGAGAAAATACGGAAATATATTCCTTCTTCTTGAAAAGTTGATTTTTTCGGATTGAATTCAATAATGAATATTATTGGGAAAACTCTTTTTTTCAAAAGAATTTCCAATTGAAGTTAGCTAAAAATTGTTATTACTAGCTTTTGGCCTTCCTTTGGCATTTTGCTTAGGTCTATCGTTGCAATTTTTTCTAAACATTCCTGCAATTTTTGCAATTTTGGCTAAGCATAAAGAATGCTTAAAAACCTTCTCACGCCAAATATTCAGGATAATTGGGCAAAAATTACATTTTTTAACTTAAAGAAATTTTTTTGTGCCATTTTTCCTTCTCATATAAGTGACAATTATGTTTGTTAAATGAAATTGTTTTATCAATTTGTTGATGTTACCATCGCCATCATATTCAGTTGGCCAAGTATCGGACTCTGATCGATAGATGTGCTCCACATCTGCGCGAGTTATGCATTACGGTGATCGGCGAATTCAAGGTGGATCAGTGGGCCAAGATGCAAAATTTGCGTCATTTGCGCTTCGACGCGCGCGTGGGATCCTATACGCTGCGCGTGGTTGCGGACAACTTGACACGTCTGCAGAGCATCCAATTCTCCATTATCGTGAGTGGAGGAGATCCGACTAATATAGATTTCTCACGAGATTTTCCGAGATCTATAGATTCATAATTAGGTATTGAGAATTTGGCGCTACCTGAAAGAAGGTTGGTCTTAAAAACCCCCAAATTTAACAGAGGGACCCTTTACATTTGGAAACTAAAAAGATTGATTTTCATTTTTTTCATTTTTGCCTAAAAGGGTCTCCCTTTTAATGGGTTTTCAAGACCAACCTTTTAAACGGGTGCCGGCAGTCCCGATAGAAATCGCTGGGAAATTTTCTGAGAATTTAGAACTTTTTGTTTGAAATATTTACCTTTTTATCCCACTTCTCACCTACCCCCTGCGAAGTCCCACCTCAGGGTCAACCACATTTGCGGTGAAGTGAGGGAGGGTCTGAACCCCCCCTTAGCAGGTATGATTTTCGGTATTCCTTTTCACACATATGGTTTTTAACATATGGTTTTTTTTCGCATATATGGCTTTTTAATAAACATGCATCATAAAAATGTTTTGAATTGGTTCCTTTATTCCGCTCGGCGCGCCAATATTTATTGGTGCGATTTTTGATCTCATTGTTTATGATAAAGCGAAATAAAATTAAGCAAATTTTAATTTAAAAAATTGGATGGGTTTTAATTCCTAATTTGGTCACATTCAATAAATTCAATAATTCAATAATGTCACACCATATCTCATCTCTTTTGGATAGCTTAATTTCTCTTTTTTGGATCCCAGCAGGACCAGGACCGGTATGGCATTTTGGCATTGCATGACCTGTTGCGCGTCAATAATACCTCGCTGCAATTACTGCGCCTTCCGCTGTGCAACTCGCGAAAACTATCGTTGCGCCTTCCGACTTTGCCATCCACTCTCCGTACGTTGCAAATTAATGATCGCAAATGCAAAGTGATCGACGAGGAGAAATGCGACCGAATCGATGAACTCCTGGAAGTCGCTGCCTCGTGTTGTCCCCAACTGTCCATGTTGCTGTTGCCATCGGCAGTGGCCATCAGCAAGCTGTCGCTGTCCAAGCTGGCTCAATTTGAAAAGTAAGTTTCAGCGAAATGACATTATTTGATCGATCTGAAAAACATTGGGGAACTACTGATTAATTTATGTTTTTTACCTCGAATAAGGAATGAGGCCAGTTTATGAAACGAACAAAAAAATATCAAAGAAAGAAGAAAAAGACAGATCGCCAACACCAAAATAGTTTCAAAAATTGAAAACTGACAACCGTTCCTTCAGTATATCCTATACTGAAGGAACGTTTTCGTTGTAATAATTTCCGATATTCACATATTCAAACGATTTGTGGTAAAAAATTAACCGCCCAGGATAAAAATTCAACAACGACAAAATCACTAAAAAAACACAATATTTAAGACATCCTTTGTTTTACTGGTCCGAATTTTTTATTTGTAAAGGGCCAGTTATTTAAATTCCGAAAGTTTAACTTAAAAAACTAAATGTAATAGCGTATTGTCATCACCAACTAAAAATCGAAAATATTACCAAAAGTTATTTTGCGAAAACACAATTTTTTCATTATTAGCAAGCGTTTCAACGTAATAATGTGAAATGTTACCGTATTTCCCCTAAAATAAGTAGCCCTCTTTTTTTTAAAGTCCCTCCATGGTGCCCCTTATTTTAGGGATGCCTTTTATTTTAGAGATTCATCTTATTTTTTCAAAGTTTATTTTGTCTATGCCTCCTTATAAATCCCTTGTCGCTCAATTGTCAATCATTCATTTTTATTTTTTTTGCAACAAACCAAGTATTAATTCTCCAAAATATAAATAAAATATGGGTTAGAAAACTTCCCCTAAATCTCTTTTTATTTAAATATTTTCAAGCTTCGAAAGCAACCAATTGAAAAAGTATAAGCTCAACGAAGTAAACTAGACTTTTCTTGCCTAAAAACAAAGTCCCCCCTGTAATAGACCCCCCCTCTGGAGGGGGGTTGAAAAATAAATCCCCCGGGGGGTCTAATACAGGAAATACGGTAGTCAAGATAAGAAGCAAAAAAGGCACGACATATTATATGCCTTTTTCTCTTATTGATGTTTTCCCTAGACGACATTTTAGACAATTTGGGCATTTCTTTAAAAGATTTTTGTTATAAATGCATAATTGTTTAATTTATGAAATCCACTATTTTTCGATTTTTATCAAAATAAAAAAATAAATAATTGCAAATAGCTGCTAAATCTCGAAACAGGTGGCACAAATCTCCCAGTAGAAATTATTCTGCGGTCGCCGGAGCAAGATCACTTTAAATCCATTTTTGAGGGCGGAATAGAACTTTGAAACGAAAAGTACAGTTTGGGTTATAACTCGGTTCAAACCAAACCTAGTGAAACGAATTTGGTATGGAAAAATAGAGAAAATTATTAGCTACAAAATGAGCATATGTCCATCCGGATTGGCCCAGTCTAAAAAAAGTTACGGTCAAAATAATCATTCGTGCGAGCATTTTTTGCAAATTGGCCGATACGAGTGATATTTTGACCATAACTTTTTTTGGACTGGGCCGATTCGGATGGGCTTAGGCTCATTTTGTAGCTAATGATTTTCTCTATTTTTCCAACCAAATTCGTTTCACTAGGTTTGGTTTGAACCGAGTTATAACCCAAATTGTACTTTTCGTTTCAAAGTTCTATTCCGCCCTCAAAAATGGATTTAAAGTGATCTTGCTCCGGCGACCGCAGTATATTTAAACAATCTTGCAAACATACTGATCCATTATTTTTTAACCCAAAAGTTATCGGTCGTGCTACAGTATCAATGAGCACTCGTTTTCTTTTTCTTCAATACTTTTTCATGAACATTCTCTAGTTTCAACGAACACTTTTTTTGTTTCAAATAAAAAATCCATTTCCAACTTTTGGGTAGAAAAAACAATAGTACAATATTATTAATGCATGCTTGGCCTTAAACTATGAAGTTTAAATAATTTAAAAATTAAATTTCCCAAACAATTGTTTTTTTCCCCGAAAAATCGCCATTTTTTGTCGTAAATTTCAAAATTAATAAATCTAATTCTTACATGTCCCTAATAAGTTTCAATGAACATTTGCCAGCCTCTTCTATTTGCGCTTTGCTTTCGATCTGTCCGATATCGACTTATTTGGCAACTTATTAACAAAGATTGGCGCTAAACTGAGAGCACTTTTGCTGGAGCTTGATATGGGAGTCGATTCAAGGGTAAATTTCGATTATTAAAACAAATTTTTTGAAAAGAACAAGTTAAAAAAATATATAAATTAATAATCTTGGTTTAACAGGCAAATTGTCTTGATTATTATTTTTTCTTTTCTCTATTTTGAAATTATTATTTTTTATTTTTAAAAATTTAATACTTATACGTTAGTAATATTTCTATTTTTTGATCTCTTTTTAATTCGTCCATTATTTATTTTAGTCGTATTTTAGCTTGTTATACTATTGCTTATAACCAGAAATAAATTTGATAAATCAATCTATTGATATTCCTTTAATTTTTTGGAAATTTTTTAAAAACCATCTTTACTCAATATTTGTAAAAAAAAATCAAAGAATTTCACAGAATAAGGAGGTTATAATTTTAAAATAATACTGCATATATTTCCTTTTTTATTTTGGCCTAGCTTTAAAAGTTTCAGGCCAATGTCCAATCAATTATTCCCATAGGTTCTCCATCTGGTTGCGAAGCATTGCCCATTTTTGGAGCACTTGTCCTTCAGTACCGTCCACTATTATTACGAAGGTGAAGGAGAAAGGTGAGAGGACGAGTAGATGGGGTCAACACAAATCATCCCCTGACAGTTCATCCCAAAACTGACAAAAACTCATCCCCATGCCAAAAAACTTTTGTTAGACCAGTTAGACCAAAAGTATAAAAAGCAAAGTTGTGCAGAATTTTATGTCTATCTTCTGATTATTTTAGTTTTTCGAAATTCGAACCAAAAGTTTGAACTTTTCCCGAAATACCGAAAAACAGGGCTTTTTAAGGGATATTTTGAACTTTGGGTACGAATTTCGAAAAACTAAAATTATCAGAAGCTTGAGCATAAAATTCTGCACAACTTTGCTTTTTCTACTTTTGGTCTAACTGGTCTAACAAAAAAGTTTTTGGGCATGGGGATGAGTTTTTGTCAGTTTTGGGATGAACTGTCAGGGGATGATTTGTAACGACGCCGAGAAGATGCTGTTGGTATCTGGAAACAAAAAGTCAATGCGTTTGTCAAATTTAGTAATAGCTAGACCGAAAGAATAAAAAGCAAATAATTTTTTTTTAATTTTTGACATCTTGTAATATTTTCGACCAAAAAATTTACGAATTTGCATTTTTTTATAAATTCATTTTCAAAAATATTATTTTGCACTTTTATCCGTGCTGGATCGTTTTGCCAAATGTCAGAATGGGTTTTTTTCCAAATCGCACCGAAAGCAAAAACCGCCTTTAGGCGGTGGGGATCGTTTGAGTTCTCACGTTTGAGTCCCCACGTTTGAGTCCCCGTTGTTATAGGGTCGTTGGAGTCCTGTCTAAAAAAATTCAACAGGAAAATTTCGATGTGAAATTTACTGAACAACCTGATGCCTATGAAAATTTTTGAAAAACACGCGGCCTATGAAAAACTCGAGGCTTATGAAATTATTGAAAAATCCGAGACCTATGAAATTGTTGAAAAACCCGCGGTCTATGAAATTTTTGAAAAATCAAAGTATCTAATTTTTTTTAAACTTGAGGCCTGTAGAATGTTTGAAATTCTAGGCCTGTGAAATTTTTGAAAAACACGCGACCTATGAAAAACTCGAGGCCTATGAAATTGTTGAAAAACTCGAGGCATCTGAATTTTCGAAAAGCCCAAGGTCTGCGAATTCTTGAAAAAACTGGAGGCCTATGAAAATTTTTGAGAAAAACCTAAGGCATAGAAAATTTTTTGAAAAATTCGAAGCTTATGGAAATTTTTGAAAAAAATCTATGCATCTGAAATTTTTTAGAAAAAAGCCGAGGTCTAGAAAATTTTTGAAAAAAACCGAGGCATATGAAATTTTTTTTAGAAAAACCTGAGACCTAGAAAATTTTTGAAAAATCGAATAATTTTTTAAAAACTCAAGGCCTGTGGAATTTTTTAGACCGGGATAACAACGGGGACTCAAACGTGGGGACTCAAACGACCGAGTCCGAAACAGGCCGTTTCAGTGTGGCCGTTTCTGTGTGGAGACTATAAAATTGCTTATAACACAGCTTAAATGCAACCTAGAAAAAACAATTTGGTATCAAAAGATAGGCCTAAATGTCTGCTATAAAAATGCAAAAGAGACCATCCGGATTGGCCAAGTTAAAAAAAAGTTATGGCCACATCTTTGGCCCAAATCACGATTCTGTGGCTTAATTTGGCCATAACTTTTTTTGCGCTTGGCCAATCCGGATAGTCTCTTCTGCATTTTTATAGTCAGACATTTAGGCTACCTTTTGATACCAAAATCATTTTTCTAGGTTGCGTTTAAGCTGAGTTATAAGCAATATTATATTCTCCACACAGAAACGGCCACACTGAAACGTCCCCTACCGACCGAGTCCGCCTTTAGAAACTTTTCTGAAGCTCACTATGCCAAAACTAAAAAGCAAAAATATAGACAAATGTATGCGCTGTCTTTTGGCCTTTTTTGTTCTTTCAAAGTTCCGCAAAAAATTTTGTTTACTTTTTCGTTTTTTAGAAAAATCATTTTTCCCGAAAATTAAAAAAAAATCAATGAAACACGAACGCTAATGTTGGAGCATAAAATTCTACAATTTTATGCTCCAACATTAGCGTTTTTACTTTTTATTCGGCGAACCCAATATTAAAAAATTTTGCATTTCAACTATTGAACAGTCCTGCCTCTTTTTTTTAATTTTTGATTTATTATGTATTTTTAGCCCTAATTTTGAAATTTGGTTTGCCCCCCCGTTAACGGAAAAGTGCCTTTTTGCAAGCATAATTTCTGGAGGCAATCAGTAGACTTAATGCCAAGGGCAATTAGGAGGTGAAAAATTGCTGTTTAAACTAGAACTAATAGGAGTTTTGGTCTATTAAGTTTGGAAAAAAATTATAGGAGGATTGCTCTTTCTGATCTTTTTGACAAAACGACCTAGCATCATTTTTATCGAGAACCACTAGTTGTGTAAACAATAAATGTTTCTATGACAAGATATCATATTTAGAAAAATCAATTCATCTTTTGTTCAATTTCCGCAAGGAATTCACATTATTTTTTAGTAAACTTAAAAACTGAACAAATTAGGCAAAAAAAGAATTAAATCCTTAATAAAGCATTGAAATAGATACAGATACATACAATCTTTTAGGTGATGGCGTTTTAAAAGACTGGAAAATTAGTTTAATAGAAGAGAGGCACTAAAGTTATACATAAGATGCAAAAATGCGCTCACCAAGGATAAAAAATATTAGGCGTTAAAAAACCGCCAAATTGCCCAATGTAGGCTAAAAAATTTTTTATAACCTGCATGGACAGAACCATAAAAAAACATTCACGGAGCACTAAAAAGACCAAAGATAAATAACATTTTTCTTTGATACTTTGGCCAATTAAATAAAAAAAATTATAAGGCAAGAGTTGGACGGACTTTAGCGGTTTTTGACGTCCTAGCACCGGACCAAAAAGTCTGGATCAGCAAAAATCCATTTTATCTTTACAGGAATAATAATTCACTCTTTTCCAGGTTGTTGTCCGCCCTCTCATCCGTGTTCCAATTTACCCTTCTACGTTCTTTGTCTATCCTCTGGTACCTCGACTGCAATTACCATTTTCTGCAAACACAATTTCTGGAAGCAATCAGTAGATTTAATGCCGAGGGCAACATTGAGGTGAAAAATTGGTTTAAACTAGAACTAATAGTAAAGTTAACTAGGAATTAAAAATGATGAAATAATGATAACGGTGGAGGAAATTCAGGAGGGTACTTATAGCTCCGAAGTTGACGGCAAATTTGGTGTATCACATCATTTGAAAAGTATTTTATGTGAGCTCAGCCACACTAGAAACTTATAAAAACCCAAAGAACTATAAGATACACTAAACTTATCTCTTATGATATGGTATATCTCGAAAGCCAGTTCTGACTTTATTTTCAGATTATTATGACCTTTGAAACCCATGAAGGATGTATGTTTTCTTAGTTTTTAAAAATACGAATATTATCGTAATTACCTACATCTAAGACGTGTTTGCATAAAATTGGACCCCAAGATCGGTGCTGTTTTTGGCTTAATAAGCTTAAAAATTTCAGTATGATTTTGGGCACTTGCTCCAATATCATTAGTATTTTCATTCTTTATATTTATCATTCTTATCATAATAGATTTTTATTATTCATATGGTGAAATTCATTTCGTGAAAATTGATCAAAACTAGTGCCCGGATTTTTAGGACTAAAAATCGCAAAATATGGCCTTATAATATAGACTAAAAATACCCAAAATTATTATAGAAAAAAATCATATTCATTTTTTTATTCTCAAAAAATTATGAATAAAAAATCGAAATTATTTGGTCAATGATTTTTCAAAATTATCGAAATATGGACTATATACAAAATGTTGAAAAAATATACAAAATTTTGAAATGATGACTCTTTTTTAAGAAAAATTTCATTTTTTCACCTCAGCTTTGGGGGGACACGCCCTTATATTTTCAAAACACTTGTTTTTTGATCCTTTCTTCAAAACACATGCGCAAAAAATGCTACAACATATAAATCCGGGTCCTAGTAAAAACATACCGCCAGTTTTTTGGATGAGGTAGGGGGGGGGGAACTTTTGCTTTTTTGAAATTTTTCGAAATTTTCGAAAAAATGCGAAAAATCGGGTTTTTCGAAAAATTTCAAAAATTTTCCGGGAAATCCAAAAAACCAAATAAGCCAAAAGTAGAGCATAAAATTCTGCCTATATTTGTTTTTTGAAATTTTAGTTATGCAATGGCTTAAAAAAGTTATGGCTGTTTCGATATTCAGATCATTCGATATTCAGAGCAGTAGCGGAATTTTTAAATTCTTCAAGCCTCGTCGATAAAAAATTAATTTTTGATTTATAGTTTCTACATCTGGGTTTCGAATTGTTTGTGCCAATCGAGTTCGTCACAAATTTGATCCAGCAAAATCCTGTATGTTTGGGATTATTAAACATTTTAAGTGCATACCGCGAATATTTGGGTTTTTGCAGAAAAAATATTTTTATTTTTTAAATTAAAATAGTTCCTCTGCAAAATTACTCTAAGCAATTATTATGCTAACTTTGCATTGATTAAAATAGCTAGGTATAGGTAATAATTTACATAATTTTGCATGTTTTTTGGCTATTTTATTACCAACGGAGAGTTAAGCATATCGGCCTAACAAAAGCGCCTAAATAAGTACCAGTATCCAAAAATTTGATGTTTAGAATTTTTTCTAAATAGCTTGGAAAAATTTGTTGAAAATATATAAAAATTGGAGCCAATAAAAGCTTTTAAATCTGTTGATTGCAAATAAAAATTTGAATTTTTAATTTTTAAATTTTTATTTTTATAAAATGGCATAAACACACCAAAAATTAACAAGAGAAGCATGAACTCCAATAGCTTGTATGAAAAATAAGCTTAAAAGATAAATAATTTTCTCTGAATATGTCAAAATTAAATTGGCAATTTTGACAAAAATGCAACCTGGTTAGAAAAAAGGCAAATAGGCAAATAAGCAGCAAAAAAAGCAAACTAGTTAGAATAGGCTAAATATCCATTTATAAAGTTCAGATCAAGTGGAAAATGCCTTTACGTGATTATTTAGAAAATTTGATATCAAAAACTATCATATTAGTACAAATTCGGATTTTTAATACAGAAGCTGAAGAAGCTGACCTGCGCTATTTGGGACGTTCAAATGCCCTCAGAAGAACTGGACAAGTTGAAAACGCTGTTGCAGAACAAGAATGGGCAACTGGAGTTGGAGTTGTTCGAGGACGAGGATTTTCCACCCGGGTTGAAAATGGGGGATAACAGCAGGATCCGAGTCCGAAGAGATTATTCACCGGAGAGCATTAGTCAGACGATGTTGCGCCAGTTCTTGGCCCGAGCAATGGACTCAGTGCCGTGAGTTTTTGCGCTTAGTTTATTTTTAACGCCCATTATGCAATCGGAGAGCAAACAAGTAACGTAGTCATGTATTAAAAATAAAGAAAAGTATGGTAACGTGAGTTTGCAAGTCTCTTCAAAAAACCCATTATAACATACCTATTTACATCATAAATTCGTGTGCATGCTACTGTATGTGACCAGTTCCACTATATAAACCTTTGTTCTAATAGTTTGAGTTGTATATTTTACAATTCCAAAAAATAATATAATCTAATCACTCTAGAGATTTGTGCGACTTGGACGACTGATCGACGGAGACGAGAGAGATCAACTATTGGTTGAATTTGACTTTTTCGTTTTTTTTGTTCTTAATCTGTAAATTTTTGAAGAATAAAATGTGATAAGTGTTGAACAAAAATTTGGCTCTAAAATGGATAAAAATGTGAAAAATGAAAAATAGAAAATATTGATCATAAAATGCAAGTTAAGAAGTTTCAATCAAGTTTAAAATAAGCTCTTACATGATTTTCGGGCCATTATTGTTGTTCAGAAACGAAAAAATGGAATCCCTATATGTGTCGAACTGAATGAGGTATGACAAAAATCGAATAGAAATCGAAAAAACGAAATTAGAAAATGTGAGATAAAAGTTTATGAATCCAACCTAGAAAAAATTGATTCTACTTACCAAAAAGTGAAGGTTCAAAAATTAGTAATAACTAGGTAACCTATTTTTATGCAAATGCATATTTTATTGCAACTTCCGAACGGCCTGAAAATCACGTAAAACACATTTTTTAGATGATTTTAACCTTCTAGAATGGTATTCTGACTGTATATTTTTGAATATTTTGGATTTTTCTGTATATTTTTCCGCATGTTTTGGGCATTTTTACATATATTTTGACATTTTTGGGCATAATTTCTAAATTTTTTGGACCAATTTTTTGAAAAATAAACTTTAATATGGAGAAAATATTGGTTCTAATAAGAAAATTAATAAAAGTTCCAGTTCGATAATCAAAATTGGAAATAAATAAAAAAAATTGTTTGGAGAGAGGGAGTGGGGTGGAGAAAAGTGAGTTTGAAAAAAAAGAAAGCGAGAAAATTTGAGACCTAGTTATTTTGTTTTAAAAACTAATAAAGAACACTCACTAGATTAAACATTTTAAATAAGACGCCATGCATTCAATAAAATAGATCATGATGTGATTTATTTATATTCAAAAAATTAAATGCCCGTATATAGAAAAGTTTCGAGAAAAAATTATTTTAAATTAATTTTTAGATGTGCTTTTAGCGCCGGTCATCGGTGGATTAACCGCCATTATGGTACCTATCTGTATTTCAAAAACTAAACTAGGGCGAACCTGTAAAAATATAAATATGCAGAAAATAGCTTGATTTTTTGACCTTTTTAGTTATTCGAATTTAGTTGAATTTTTTTTATTTTTTTCGAAATGTTCATATTAAAAAAGATTTTTTAAGATTAAAAAAGGAGCCCATTTATTTTGCACCAAATTATTTCTTTCAAAACTTATTTCTTACAAATGAACAAAATTTCTTACAAATTTTAATAATTAGGCCCGGCTATCTATATTCACCGTGTGGGGCTTAGGTCAAATGCACGGTTCAATAGGTGCGGGCTGGAAGATTATTAATTTTCTACATGAAAATGGTTCTTGCACTTAAAATATTATGGAATTAATTATCATCCATCCTCCCTGGTATTGGGGTAGTATAGGGTTAGTATCTAATCAATAATAAATTGTTTGAGTAAGGTATTGTTTTTTATTTTTGAGTAAGGTATTTTTTATATCTAAAAAAATCATCAAAAAATTAATCCAATACCAAGAGCAAAAATTTGAAGGTTTGGTATTCATAAGAATACTTATTTTCTGATAACAATGTAATTAACTATAGTATTCTGATAATATTGTGATTAAGTAAAAGTCAAAAATTTCTAAAAAGAAAAGGGTGAGTTAATCTACAACAAAAATTAATTTTTTTATTCATTTGCGAACCAAAAAAATTTATATTTAAAAAAATATGTATGTTATATGGGGAATATTATTTTCGGTAGATTATCAAAATACAGCCCTTAAAATGAGGTCTTGGACCAAAATACACCCCTAAAAATGAGGTCTTGGACCAAAATACACCCCTAAAAATGAGGTCTTGGACCAA
Source organism: Rotylenchulus reniformis (assembly GCA_001026735.1). Classification (NCBI taxonomy): domain Eukaryota; kingdom Metazoa; phylum Nematoda; class Chromadorea; order Rhabditida; family Hoplolaimidae; genus Rotylenchulus; species Rotylenchulus reniformis. Next base: position 68,110 of record LDKF01000201.1, on the reverse strand, counting down.
AATAAACCCTAAAAATGAGGTCTTGGACCAAAATAAACCCTAAAATTTTACCAAGATGTAAAATGCTCGCATTGAAGCGCGTGAAATTGAAATAGCCGAGGAAATCAATTGAATATAGAAAAAAATTTTAATTACATATATAAAAATTCAAATTTTGGATAGTACCCCGGGGGTCCTAATGCAGGGGGGATTTATTTTTCAACCCCCCTCCAGAGGGGGGTCTATTGCAGGGGGGACTAATTTCAGGGGGGACTTAATACAGGAAATACGGTATTACATGGGATTAGAGTTGAAAGCTCGGAGAAAATCTTTTTTTTCCAGACGGGAGATCCTGCCAGATACAATATACAAAGGCCCCAGATACAAAGGCTCGATTCTCCCTTGAATTTTTTTTCATTTTTTGGCAATTTTCCGATGAGATTTTCGGCGAAAGAATTGGTTACTCACAATTGTAGCTATAAGATATTTTTAATTGTTTTTCTAACGCACGCACTTTGAAAAATTGAAACTCGTAAACACCTATAAAATCTTGAATTTAAATGCGAATTGTCTATTTGTTGGAAGAAAAGATTAGCATTCTCTCATAATTAATCTACTAATTAATAATCCCCTTAGCTAACAGGGCTGGACGGCTAGAAGATCGTATAGTATTAGTGTAAAAAGAGATTACGCGGCCAAATACGATGAAATAAAGGCCAATAATCCGCAAATAACGGCTGAAGAAATTGCAAAACAATTGGGCACATCGAGAACAAATTTGCGCTATTGGAGAAGGGGCAATTTTGGCCAGCAGAAGTTGTAGAAAAAATTGAAACAAAAATTTAAAAATATATTTTTTATTATTTAGGAACGCGACCATTTCAGAATTGAACCCTTAGCTCCGATGGAAAAATTGGAAAAAGTTAATAAATCAATAAATTTATTAACTTTCACCGGAAATTACCATTAAATTAGAAGGATACCATTAAATTGGAGGAGTATTATTAAATTTTTCACCCTAGACGGTACTATACCACTAAATTAGAGGGTAACATTAAATTGGAGGGTGCCATAAAATTAGAGGAAATACTGTATTAGGATTCCTACATATGATGAGAAGAAAGAAGGAGGAATACAGTATTCAAAGGACCACCTATAATGTGTCGGGCCCGAATACCGTATTTCCTGTATTAAGTCCCCCTGCAATTAGTCCCCCCTGCAATAGACCCCCCCCTCTGGAGGGGGGTTGAAAAATAAATCCCCCCTGCATTAGGACCCCGGGGGTACTATCCAAAATTTGAATTATTTATATATGTAAATAAAAAAATTATTCTATATTCAATTGATTTCCTCGGCTATTTCAATTTCACGCGCTTCAATGCGAGCATTTTACATCTTGGTAAAATTTTAGGGTTTATTTTGGTCCAAGACCTCATTTTTAGGGGTGTATTTTGGTCCAAAACCTCATTTTAGATGTTTATTTTGATCCAAGACCTCATTTTAGGAATGTATTTTGGTATTTTGGTTCAGAATATCGTTTTAAGAGGTGTATTTTGATAATCTACCGAAAATAATATTTCCCACATAACATATATTTTGAATATAAATTTTTTTTGATTCGCAAATGAATAAAAAAATTAGTTTTTCTTGTCTGATAAAAATAGTTATGAAAAAAAATTAATTTAGTCCAACGTGACTTGAACCCAAAAGAAGAAGAGAGTAGTCTGCAGCATTATCCTCTAGGCATTCGTGCAGATATGAGAATGGATGACATTTCTGTGCTGATTGTTATGCAAATTTTCTCCCTCAAAAAATTTTCCCTCTCAAAAAATGGAGTCGAAAAATAGTACTCCTCTCTTCACGACTGAGGTTGAAATACAAATCCTCCCTGCAATTATTCCCCCCCCCCTGTAATAGACCCCCCCTCTGGAGGGGGTTGAAAAATAAATCCCCCGGGGGTCTAATACAGGAAATATGGCACATATACTACCGACATATGTCATGCACAATAGAGCATTCTACCGTGCTGAGTCATTGCGCAAAAAGTATCAAAATGGAATTTTAATGCAAAATTATTGCAAAAAATATCATGAAAATTTATAACAATAAAGAAAAAAATTGATTCTTATGTATCTAATTTCTTTCCTCGATAAAAATTTGTAACCAGTTTTCTTTATAAGACCTAATTAATCTTAAGAGACCATAATTCATTGCTTGAAACAACTTTTTTTTAAATGTGCAGAGAGAAGGTTCATAGAGGAAAAAACTTACTCTTCATAAAAACTTAGAGCCAAAAATAAATTTCTAATTCAATGGAATTTTTGCGCCGATTTTATAAATTATTTAATTTTTCATAATATTTATAGTTAGCACTAATATTGCATTAAAAATCTATTTGATACTTTTTCGGAACCCCATTTTGATTTTTTGCGATTGATCCTTTTTTGGAACGCCCTCTTTGATACTTTTTGCGGAATGACCTAGCACCTCATTCTACAAATTCATATATTTATTAAAGATTTTACAAAAAAAAACAAGTTTTCAATTTGAATAAATGGATATTTTTTCGAATGGTGAAAAACCTTTATAACGGGTTTGGATAGGGTTGAGCTGGACCATTTTTAAATCCTCGGGGACGGGCACTAGCGACTCTCGCGTGGACGGAACCCGCGGTAGATCATTGAGATGGCTTTTGATACTTGTATTTGTTTCGTTCATCAGATGTTTAGTGCGTAGGTCTTTTGTCCTTCTGCCATTTATTTGGCTGTCTTTTAACCATCTTCAATAGGTTTGACAGTCGACATTCTCGGAAACCCCTGAGTTTTAAAGGCTAATCGATTTCCCGAGTGGGATCGAGCAAAACCGCAGAGCTTTTTACCTAAATTCATCAGTGTGACTTTTATCGGGTGTGATTTTAAAATCATCTTCGATCGCCATTTATTTTACACCACAGGCGCGATTTTGACTTCATAAAATTTGGCCGTACTGAGTTGTTTCGGCGAAAACCGCCAAAATGGAAATTTCAGCCAAAAGCGTCAAAAATGTTTGTTTAAGAAATTTATTTCTTAGAAAAATGAATAATAAATGAAAATTTTGTCGAAAATCTGTTAGAAAATTAATTATTTTAGCAGCTATATAGCAAGTAAATTACATTTCAAAAATTAAAAAAAGCCGCCAAAATAAATAATAAAACAATTATATATATGATTTTTCAGGCATTTCGTGTCATTTATTCTATTCACAATAATAATTTGAAAACCCCTAAAACTCCCGGAATGTTGTAATTGGTACAATTTCTGGGGAGGATAAGCAAATCCCAATTTTTGGGTTACGGTATACGTTATCCGGGGTTAAGGTAGACAAACAGTACAAATCTGATTGCGGATTCGTGATCAGCGACCCCGAAAACTACCGGAATGTT
>LDKF01000201.1:53661-64704 GCA_001026735.1 Rotylenchulus reniformis | reverse complement strand
GGTACAATTTCTGGGGTGTCTCCGATTTGACCCCCCAAAATTTTTGCAAAAATTTTTTTATTGGTAAATTACTTTACAGGGAACTTTTGACGCTGAATTCAATTCTGACATAAATTTTAACGTAATGCGTCATCTGACGCAAATTTTTGACACCAACATCTGTTATGCCCTGATCCCCAATTGACTATAATAAATAATATTTTTTGACGTCAGCGTCAAAAAGTGACGTCAGATGACGCATTAGATCAAAATGGACGTCAGAATCGGATTCAGCGTCAAAAATTATCCCCGGAAAGTCATTTATTCACAAAAAAATAAAAAAAATTTCCAAAAATTTTTTTTGGAGGGGGGTCAAATCGGAGATACAAACTTGTAAAGGTGCTAATATTAATTGTTAATTTAAAATTATATCAAATTTTTTATAAATTATAAATACGTTGTTGAACCATTTTATCATATTTTCATTTATCAAATGCTGGAATTTTAATTTTTTACCAAAATATTTATTTTTTGTTTTGATTTTTAAACATCTCGAAAAAATAACTGAAACCGAAAAAATAACCGAATTTTTTTTTCGGTTTTTTGCGATTTCGAACCAAACGAAGAATTTTGGATTTTTCGTTTTTTTCTCCTTTTTTAACCAAAATAAGCGACCGATGCCTTTGTCCGATCTCTAGTTAAAACTTTAACAAATTTAATGATTCCAAATCCGTATCCAATCTTATATACTATTCCATGCTTGTCTGTGTGCGTGTTCGGATCTTCTCGTAGAATGCCGATAGTATTTCGGAAATGGTGTCACTGTGGGGTTTTCGGGGTACGAATCCGCAATCAGATTTGTACTGTTTGTCTACCTTAACCCCGGATACGGTATACCGTAACCCAAAAATTGGGATTTGCTTATCCTCCCCGGAAATTGTACCAATTACAACATTCCGGGAGTTTTCGGGGTCGCTGATCACGAATCCGCAATCAGATTTGTACTGTTTATCTACCNACCGTAACATGGATACGGTATATCGTAACCCAAAAATTGGAATTTGCTTATCCTCCCCGGAAATTGTACTAATTAAAACATTCCGGTAGTTTTCGGGGTCGCTGATCACGAATCCGCAATCAGATTTGTACTGTTGTCTGGCGTGCCGACATTTGCAGACCCGACCTTTGCAGATATTTTGTCATTTGATGATTATAACTTTGTTTAAACGATAACTAGAGAAATGAATTTGATGTGAAGAACTAGAATAAAAATTCAGCTACAAATTGAGCCTAAGCCTATTCGAATTGGTCCATTAGTCCATTATTTAAAAAGTTATAGCCAAGATACTGTGAATTTGGCCAAAATTTTTAAGTTATAATGTGATCTGCAAATGTCGGGTCTGCAAAAGGTCGTACTTTGGTTGATCTACCGTAACCACGGAAACGGTATGCCGTAACTCAAAATAGCGATTTGCTCATCCTTCCATAAATTGTTTCAATAAAACAGAGAGGCAGAAGAGAGAGAGAAATGGGAAATGGCAGAAAGAAGAGGGAGAGAGTAAACAATGAAAGGGAAGAAAAGAAAATAGGGCGCTTGGCCCTGCAAAGCGACGCGGGGGTTGCTGGCTAATTAAATGGCTCGAATTTTTCATAAATAAAACACACCATTTTTAATATTGCTCGGCACTTGCAAGGTTTAGATTTTCATAAAATAAATCTAATTGACAGGAATTATTTATATTAAATCATATTACAATGAGCTGCTTGATTTATTATGGATGTTAATATTTACAAGTTGGATCCAGTTTACAAAGTTCATTTCATGAAACTATTTTGGTTCAAAAGAGAGTACATTGAAATAGCTACATGAGCCTAAATTTGGGCCATTGCGGAAGATATTATAGCTAAAATGCTAAAATTTTATTATTTAGAGGTGGTTCCGGAACTTTTCTGCTGAATACTTTGATTTTTTTTATTCGAATATAATCAACTAGTTTCTTAAAGACAAATACCAAAAATGACAAGCCACACAAGTGATAAAGAATCCGGGCCGGGCCTGATTTCGTCCGGGCCGGCCCGGACAGGCCCGATAGGGGGAAAATTTTCTGACCGCAGCACCAAATGATTAAATTTAAAAAAATGAAATTTAAAAAATATTTAAAATTTTTTAATATATAAAAAAATTTAAAAATTAAAAAAATTTAAAAAAAAAAATATTTAAAATTAAAATTAACAAATTAATTTTAAAAATTTAAAATTTTTTGAAATTTTTGAAAATTTTTTCAAATTTATCTTAACTCATTGAAGATGAATTTTTATAATTTTTTATAGAAACTCGAAATAAACTAGTAAGCGTTTTTATTGTGAAGTTTTATTGGCAAAAAGACAAAACATTAACCCTATTTAGCAGCCCATGAAAATTTATAAAGTTTTATTAAACAGTTAATAAAATGATTTGTGATAAACTTTTGGCCAAAATTTTTAATTTCAATATCTTTTGGTTTAATAGAAGAAAAATTTAAAAAGGTACCTGAATCTTGAGATTAAGGATTATTTATTTATAAAAAATTTATATTTAATTTCTCATAATTTTTTAATTATTTTTTAATTCATTTTATTTTGATACTTTTTTGGTAACGCCCTTTTAATTATTTTTTTATAACGACATAGCACCAGCTGAAGCCTAGAGAAACGAATTTGGTGTCAAAAAATAGAGCTAAAAATTACCTACAAAATGAGCCAAGAACTACCCAAATTGCTGAAAAAGTTATGGCCAAAATACTGCGAATTTGGTCAAAACAATGTATTTTGGCCGTAACTTATTTTACAATGTACGATTTTTATGGAATTAGGCTAATTTTGTAGCTAATTTATTTCTCTTTTTTGATAATAAATTCATTTCTCTGAGTTGCGTTTGAATCGTGTTTTAACGAATGGCGCGCAAAAACAGGGCAGCGGCTTAAAAATTATCCGAATTCATACAAAGACTGCAATTCAGGAAGAAATTATTTTTTTCAGGAATAAATTTATTGTTATTAGGGTAATTTTCAGGTATTCGCTATCTTTGATAGACAGATTTAAAAGATCAATCACATCTGAAGGTTATAAACTGTAAGAAAATTTTCAGCCCTCTTTGGACCCTTCTACTCCAATAAGGCCATCAGTTTTGAATCGAAAGTTCAGCGCTTGGAAATATTTTAAAACAAGTTAAAAATTTCTTGAAAAGATTTTTAGAACCTAAAATGGACAAATCGAGAATATCAAAAATTCTTCAAAGAAAATTTTGCATAATTGATCCATGTCGTACTTCATCAGGAAGATACCGATCTGCGTGTTTTCTTGGGCTGCAGTGCAGGCGTATACACGGATCTATGCAAAAAGCAAGCTGAATCGTAGGGTCCAGCTCATCTTTAAACCATAAAATGAAGAAGAATCAGGTGAAGAATGTACGGATTATTGTGATTATTTTTATGATCAATAATTCACTTATCTTCAAGTTATTTATTTTTTTAAGTTTTGGCCGGTTTTATTATTTTCAAGTTACATTTACAGTTGGAAAATCTGATCATTTTTACTTTTTAATAATAAAATACATCAATAAAGTGATAAAATATATTAATCACACCAGTAAAAACATTAAATTGAGGTAACATTTTTCAATTGGAGATAAGCTCTTTTACCCTTATTGTACATTTCGTCTAATTTTGACCTTTAAACATTCCCTCTTTGGATTTCCATTGACTCTTTCTCTTTTTAGCCCATTGAACATTTATTCCATTTTGCATTTCGGGGTAGCGCCAGCGAAAATGTATAGCAGTGAGCGAAAAAGCATAGCAGAGAGTGAAAATGCATAGCAGAGAGTAGTGCTGCTCGAGATCCAAATTTGACCAAGATTTGGCCCCGAGACCGAGACTTGACCCCGAGACTCGAGACCCGAGACTTTTCAAACTTTTAGTAAAAATTCGTTTTAACAATTCTCAAAAATTCAACCTATTACTATATTTTAACAATTAAAGTTGTTTTACTAACTATTTTGAAGGTTTAACAATCATTTAGACATTTTCTTAAAATTTTATAGAGAAAATAGGAAGACCCAAAATTTTCAAAAAAATTTAGCCTTTTTACATTGAAAACACGGTAATGATCATATCAAAATCATAAAAGTCTAGTTGATAGAGTACCAACTTAGTACAAAAAAGTAAAATTTATAAAATGAAATATCTGTGGATCCTGCTGCAGCCCTCCAACTCTTTATATGGCTGCGTTCTTGATTAGAATTATGATTTGACAAGATGACGTTCGGTCCCGATAGGGGCCGCCGGAGAAAATTTTGAAAATTTAGAGCCTTTTTTAAAGAGATTTTGTTCTTTTTTTAAACGATTTCAAAATAATCTTGTATAAAATGCAAATTTTTTCGAAAAATGAAATTTGCTATTATCTTTTTTACAAAAAATCCCGATTATCCAGTGTAAAAAAAGTCTCGTTTTCCGAGACTCTCGAGCATTCTATTTTGGCGCTATTCGCTGAAACGCCCATTTTGACGTTTTTCGCTGAAACGACATAACACCGTACAGTTTAAATACCATTTTTAAAATTTTTCCCAGAAAATTTTCACCCAAAATTGGTAAAATTTGGATAATAGATCTGAGTTTAGTGTGGAAAGATATATAATTTAAATTCACAAAATTATACTTCGCCTAAAAAATTTCTTAAAAGGGATTTGAACTCCGTCCTTTCTTTCGTCAGTTCATTAGCTACCCTAATTTTGACGGTATTCTTCTCAGCAGAAAGAAGCGATTTTCACCGGATTTTATTCTATCGTGATGTTCGAAGTTAAATTTTCTTTTTACAATTTTCTAGCAAACAATCAATGGCCAATACTTATTTATTTAACTTATTTATTTAAAAGTAATAGATTATTGTTTTAAATAATTTTTTACCTATATTATAATATTAAATTAAATTATATTGCTGAATCTTATTAAACGATTTAATGGATTGATTAGTATTTTGGCGAAATTTGCTCCGAATCATTCCCGAACAACCTAGGTATATCATAATTCCAAGTTTGATTCCCGATTTGAACCTCGATCTTGATTTTTTAACAAGTATTTGAAATAATTTTCAACAAAGACTGGATGCAATCAAATAACATAATTTAGAATTAATGAATTTTGCATATTTTATAAAGTTCCTTATTTATACTTTTTGAAAGTAAATCAGAGTTTGGCGAAATGTATGAACTTTTTCCGACAGTTGTAAATGACTAAATGAGAAAAAAGAGGAGAGAGAAAGAGCGAGAGAGAAATTCTAATAACGAAGATGGCTAAAGATAGCAAAGTGTGATATTTTTTAAATTTTTGACTTAATTTTAAAATAATTTCATTTAGTTGACGTCATTTTTTACAACTGACATCATTTCTATTTTTGTTAAAGGCCTCGAATAATTATTCAGCAGAAAGGGAATGAATGGGTTGCCCATCCCTCCCACTCACTTTGCTAAAAGGAATTTGGACGGAATGCGCCCGTTAAAAGCCAAAAATTATTCCAAAGCTAATGATTCGTCATGAGATCCCTTGGCACGGGATCCCCACCGTAAGCTCCGCCGACGTGTCGCTTCCCCATTCGCCCATGGTTGCCTTTAAGAAGGCGACCAGGGACCGCTCGGCTGTCATTCTTCCTTCTCCCCCTCTCTCGACCGATCAGCCCCTGGCCCATTCCCGGCCAGTGTCCTTCCCCACCACCCTCCCCCAGGGATAATATATCACATGTGCTTTTTCAATCCCTTTTTTCTCCCCAGAACTTTTCTCCCAATCCAATTCCCCAAAATGTCCCTCTCCCCCTTCTTCTTCTCCCTTCTTCTCTCCGTCTTCCTTCTCCATCTGCCTTCACAGGCGCGAGTGCCGGTAAAATTCGAAAACTTAACATTCACAACTTTGTAATGCTATCAAGAAGAAGAGTAACACCCCCACCATGGAATTGGCCGAGCAGGATGAGACCACGGCCAAGCACGACCAAAATGGGACCAAGGAACAGGGATGGATTCGATTTTTAAAGCTTACCAAAGGAATATTAAATGGGACTCTTTATTTCAGCGGCTAAAATTTAGGAAAAGATCACTTTGGCCGATGCCTCAAAACTTTTAAACTGCCAAACATCTAATGTCAGAGTTAATACAAAAATATCATGAAATAATTTTTCGAATTTCCAACCAAGAGAAAGAAGAAGGGTAATTTTAAAAATTTATTTTTCATCATTTTCAATAATTAATCGGAAATTCGTTTAAGATGCGTTTTGGGTAATTAACGACTTTATTAATTTCCGGCCAGATTTCGGATTTCAAAAGTTCCGATCACAATTTTTCTTGGTGATGTATATCCATCTATGATTAAAGGAGCCGGTGGCGAAGAAAGCAACCACGGGACAAGCCGGAAATGAGAAGGACCCATTGAAAAATCTTAAAGCATTGGAAGAGATGAAGTTCGGGTTCAGTCTGCTCGTGAAGGTGCTATAGTGGTTTAAAAATTAAAATGATTTAAAAATATAAAAATTCCAAAAAGGCATCATTAAAAATACATACAAGATTGGCATTTTTAATATTCTTTAGAAACCAAATCCATTCAGAATGGCACCAGACTAAATAGCTTCAAAATTTAAGCCTTTACATTTTTAGGCAAACGAAATAAAGCAAATTCATATAGAAATTTAGGCTCGGAATTTCTAGAAATAAATTTAAAATTTGTCTTAAAAAGAATTTTTTTTCTTTTTGGAAATTCTGACAAAAGCGTTTTGTCTCGTGATGAATCATTTCCTCGTAAAGGGTTAAATGATTGGAAATTAATAAAAAAAAAATTAACGGGAAATAAAAGCTATTTTTATGCTCAATTTAATTTCGTAGGTTTTTGAGCATTTTCTTTGTACAAATTTACAATTTTAACCAGCTTATGCTTTTTTCGTTTTGTATTTTTTCAAAATTTTTAGTCGAGATAAATTAATATTTTGGTTTAAAAAATAATTTTTTTGCATATTTGTATATTTTGAACAAATTTATGCAAACTTTATTCCCTTTTAATAATTATAAACTTTGATACCCTCGTCGAAATGCCCCATTTTATCAATTTTGAACCTTTTCCTAGGAAACAGAACTGATTTGTTTTGTTTATTTTGTCTGTGCCATTTAAATGGACACTATTTTGTTATTATTTGCATAAACATCCTTGTTGCGCAGATGGCCGACACGGACAATGACGGGAAAATGTCGCCGAAAGAGTTGGGAACAGCCATTGACTTGCTAGGGGCAACCAAATTCACCGGTGCCATGGTTCGGGCAAAACAAGATGCCAAGTCCATGGCATCGCTGATGACACTGCAAATGGTCAATCTGTCCATCGGAGCAGTCATGGAGGGGATTGGTGCATACAAGCTGGATGGCGACGACAGTGCAGGTAGAAACTTGAACAAATTTAGTGGTCCCAAATGCCGTATTCGAATATTGTATTCCCTCTAATTAAATGATCTCGAATACCGTATGCCCTCTAATTTAGTTATCTCGAATATTTCCATAGAGAACCTTTTTTATAATTTGCACAAACATGAGATTCGTTCCTTTTGTATGATACATGTTTCATTGCACCGAGAGAATGTAAAAAGAGAAAAAGTATCATATGAAAATGAGAGAACACACAGTTTTAAAAACATAGTAAATTTTTATAACCATGAGTGTAGTAATATGATCGAGAGTCTGGCTTTCGATTCCCAGTCTTGGACGTAGAATCTCAAAAATTGGATCTTTTTACACTGGATATTCTGTTACATATTTTTTTAGGAATTCTTTCAATGCATTTCCCAAGTACCTACAAAAAAACAAGGGAAATCTTTTTAGGAATATCCTCGGCGCTAATAACCATTCCTTTAATGGGCATTTTTAGATGCTACGAGTAGCAACTCTTCTGCTGCAAGTGCCTTAGAGCCTAATGCACTGTACATGCTGACAAAGAGCCAATTTCACATTATTGCGACACTTATGGACAAGGACGAGGATGGAAATGTGTGCATGGAGGAGATTGACGATTTGTTCGACGAGTTGGAGGAAGACGATGAGCCAACATCCATCTATCGAGCTAGGGGCGGCAAAAGGCATAAAAACAAAATAAAAAAATTAGCAATCCACGAAAAAGCCTAAATCCAAAAGGCAATAAAATGCAAAGGATAAGGACAAAGAAAGAATAAAAAAATGAGTGAAAAATTGGCATTAAAAAGAAAATGCTTTTACCCAAATTCAGACAATATTTATATGGTTATTTCGCGCAAAAATTCCTTTTTTATATATTTTATACACTTTTTTTCGATTTTTTTATAATAATCCTTGTCAAAAATTAAACTAAAATTTATAATTATTTAATATCTGAATTAGGCGAAAAGTTACAGAAAAGCCAGAGGCAAAAAAGAATTAAAAATGCATGGGCGCTACTTTAAAAGTGGGCGTTTTTGGGACTCAAACTTTTTGAGTACCGGTACTCAAATCTTTTGTTTAAATTATGTTTTATGAAAAATTATTCAAATTTATAATTTTCAAACAATTTAACAAATGCATCGAGTAAATGATCGTTCCTAGCCCTAGAATTTTGTCTAAAATATAGCCTCCATCATATAGGAATCTGTCAATTTTGTACTTGTCCCATGAATTCTTTTAGTCTTTTGTTTCAATTGATCGTTGAGCCCATTAAGCCCTCGTTTTTTTTTTTGCATTAACGTTAAATTGTGTGCCTTCTTCAGTGTAGTTTTTTTAGAAACCTCCTTCGGTATCTTTTTTTTGACGCTGACAAGGTTGTGAGGTCAGAATTTTTCATTTTTCTTCAGAATTTTAGAAGAAAATTTTTTTGACGTCATCGTCAAAAAAGTGACGTCGGATGACGCTTTAGGTAAAAAGAAGTCAAATTTGGACTCAGTGTCAAAAATTACCTCAGGGAATAAATAAATTTGAGTACCGGTACTCAAAAAAAAGTTGAGTCCCAAAAACGCCCACTTTTAAAGTAGCGCCAATGCATGCACTCAGTTCTATTAAAGTAACCGAAAGTTAAAAAAAGTTGTTGTGCAGAATTTCGTGCATCTTCTAGTATTTTTAATTTTTCAAAATCCGAATAAAAAGCTAGAAATATCCACTAAAACCGTATTTTTCAGTATGTACCAAAATTTCGAATTTTGGTACATAAAAAAAATTTCGAACTTTTTGGCTAGTAAAAGTTCGAAATTTTTAAACTTTTTGGCCAAATTTCGAAAAATTAAAAATACAGAAGAAGATAAAGCATGAAATTCTGCACAATGGCTTTTCATATTTCGGTCTAGCAATTCTTAAAAGTTTTCGACCAAAGCGAAAAATTCTTTTGTCTAAAATTGCCGCCCCTGGAACGAATATTTACCGTACCTAGAGCGAGACGATTTATTGGAACTATTCCTCTTGCTACTATGATTTCGCTTGAGAAGCATGTGACTAAGGAGGTCATAAAAAGCGCCAAACAAATTTTGACAAGAAATGTGCTTCACTATGGTCATGGATTGAAAAGCTCTGTAACCACTCTTCTTTGTGGATTGACTTTTTTTGCATGGTGTCCTTGAAAACTGAAGCTGAAGATGCGTGATTTTGGCATACTATTTATTTATTTTATGATGTGATATTCAATTTCCCTCATCCCCATTCATTTTATAATTCCCTTAACAATGAAATTGGAATAAATTCATAATCATCAGAGAGCCAGTTTATACGGTATAGATTAAAAATCGCAAAAAATGACTAATAAGAATATCAATATAAAGAATAATGGTCAAAGTCCAAAATATGATTCACAAAACAAAATAATTTAAAAAAAGATGATTAATAAAAAGATTCATTTAAAATATATTTCGGTAATCATGGAGTTTACGGGTCCTGTAAAATCATGGAGTTTAAGGGTTCCATTGAAAGTTTCATTTTTTAGATTCTGCTCTTCACTTGGAGGTTTATAATAGTGCTTAACACGATGGCAGATCCACTTTTTCGAAATTCGAAACCCAGGTTCGGAAAAAATCTTAATTTTTTAGATTATAGTTCACAAGGGGTTTTCAATGATGCTGATTCTGAATTTGAAATCAGATTTTCATTCATTCAGTAAAAATATATGATTTCTCTTTTTATCAAAAGTAACAAAAAGAGGGAAGTAGTAGAATATAAAAGGATTTTTATATTCTTTGGGGATGGAAACGGGAATATATCGCTTGAATAAATGTGAAAATAAGAGCAATATAATTAGGAATCCGTTTGGAAACCTTTGCTCCAGCTTGGAAAGGAAGATGATAACCAATATATAAGAATATATTTGTTTCCAAAAGATCAATCTACATATTAATGAGTGATTTTGCGTCGAGGACGACTGAAATTAAATGTGAATGGGAAAGGAAAAATATATTCGAGGGGATAAATGTCCAAATGGGGCGTGAAAATGGGCATTTTGATATCAATGAATTCAAATTGTCAGATCGGAGTATCCCGTTGTACTAAGTGATAGAAATGGTATTATTATCCTTTCAATGGATAATTTTTCTTATTTGAATTACGATACAAGTATTTGTTTTAGCTCGATGCTCCTTTTTACAATGATATTCATGTCAGGTTAGCCGTTTTAACGTTTCTTTTTAATCATGATATTCTTTTTTTTCGCTAGGACGTTACGAAAAAAAGTATCAAATGCAAAGGCTTGACCTAATACTTTTTTGTTATTTGTTAGATAAGACTTTTTCGTAACGCCCCATTTGATATTTTTTCGTAACGTCCTCCTTTCATAAAGCTTCTTCGAATTAAACATTATAATGAGATTTTATCTCATGAAGAAAAACTGACCTAAAATCCGGAATCGGCATCATCGAAAACCCTTTATGAAGTTTAGAAATCTAAAAAACTGAAGAAAAATTTTTGTTCGATTTTTCGAATTCGGGACTAAAAATGTCCGAATTTCGAAAAAACTGGATCTGCCATCGTGTTTAGCACCATTAAAAACCCCTAAGTGAAGAGCAGATTAAAAAAAGAGTTTG
>LDKF01000201.1:20769-45215 GCA_001026735.1 Rotylenchulus reniformis | reverse complement strand
CTCCCCTTTCTCCGCCCCCTCAGTGACCATTCCCTCTATTTAAGTTGACCCGTTTCCCCCCATTTTCACCATTCTTTGGATCATTCCCATTTGTGTGCTCGCCATTTATTCTTTGCTCTTCGACCCAATAAATATTTCTCCATCGATTGTTGTTCGTACACAACAGTGGTGACAAATATGATGCATAAAAATTTATTGTTATTATAAATTTTCCATATTAAAAATGTCCTTTATTCTGAGGATTTTCTCCAGTGAAATCCTTTATTTTTGCCTTTGATGTCCTTTTTTTGAAAATTTTCGATAACATCTCTGACCTAAACGTTCATGGGACCTCTAAAAGTCCATGGGACCCCTAGACTGGACTAGAGCCAAAATTCGATCTTTTTACAAGTTTTCAAAAAATCTTTTTTATATGGAAATTTCGAAAGATTTCGAAATATTCAAGGAAATTCAAAAAACTAGGAAGGTCAAAAAATCACGATTACTAAAATAATTTTCTGCATATTTACACTAACAGGCCTACCAAAACATGGTTTCAGAAATTTGGCTGACCATAATGGCGGATGACCCACACCGATGACCCGTGCTTAAAGCACACGTAAAAATTAAGTTAAAATAATTTTTTCTCGAAGGTTTTCTATACATGGGCCTCTAGTTTTTTGGCTATTAGTATAATTCACCAAGCTCTATTTTTCTGCATGGATGGCGGTTCTTAAAAAGCGCTGCAGTAAGTGAGTGTTCCTTGTCAGCTCACACGCAATCTAGAGATACGAGTTTGGTGTCAATTGATAGCACTAAATGTCTGCTACAAATGTGCAAAAGAGATCATCCGGATTGGCCAAGTGGAAAAAAAGTTAGAAAAAAGATCATTGGCCAAAATCACGATTGCGCGTCTTAACGTGGCCATAACCTTTTTTTACTTGGCCAATCCGGATGATCTCTTTTGTAGCAGACATTTAGTGCTATCTAGTAACACCAAACTCGTTTCTTTATGTTGCCTTTGAGCTGAGTTATAATGCTTTTTGTAGCTTCAACACTCTAAAGGCCAAACTCTAACGTCCTGTTTCGATCAGCCCATTTGTAATTTTTTGCACTTTTTGGAAAACTACCTTGCACCGCCTTTCCACTCTTGACATTTTATACCATTGGAATTTTCGTGGCTTTTTACCTAAGTAAATTTATAATTTTAATTCATTTTTGATAGGAGAAAGAAAAATAAAGTAATTTGGTAAAATTTATAATTTTTAATTTTTTCTCTAAAAAGGAGGAATTTCGCGAATCATTTAGTGCAATTTAATTTACTTATGTATTGCTTCCAAAATTTTCACAAAAAATATTAAAAAAATTGCTCAGGGGAGGTAAAAATAAAACACAAACTCCAGAAGCATCCTAGAAGGAAGCTTCTGAATGTGGCTAAATTATTTATTGATAAAATTCAAATTTGCAAAAATCAATGAAGTAAACTTTTGGATCCATTAAATTTTGCCCTCCTCCTCCTGCTAAAATTTTCCCTTCCCCCCCCAAACAGGTATCTTCATTTTTACCATTTTCATTGCTTTTTCCTTGATTTTAATGCATTTTGGGTTTTAGGCCTTTTTCATGGTTTAATATATTTTTGGTTTTATGCCTTCTTTTGCCGCGCCTAGCTCGATTATAGATGGTTGTGGGCTCCTCCCCCTCCTCCACATCGTCGAACAAGTCGTCAATCTCCTCCATGGACACATTTCCATCCCCATCCTTGTCCATAATTGCCGAAAAAATTCGAAATTGGCTCTTAACCAACATGTACAGTGCCTTGGGGTCCAGGACATTCCCAGCAGAAGAGCCATTAGTCTTGGCATCTAAATGCGCAATCAAAATAAAGGAATGTCAATGATTGGCGCCGGACGAATTCCTTAAAGAACCCATCATTATATTTTTGTTTTACTAAAGGTCCTTTATTTGTGTTGTAGCCGATCTGCATTTCAGCCGAATGCAACTTCGGCTAGCCGATCCCGCATTATTCATTTGTGGTCGAATCCCCAGACGTGGGTTCGAATCTTGAGCGAGGAAATTAATTTTATGAACAGAATAGGGTCAGAATTCAAGAATATTTAATAAATTAGATAAATATAATTTATAAAATTTTTTGAAATCGAACTAAAATTTTGGACTGTTTTCTGGTTTAGGCACCACAAAAACTTTTTGAATTGGACATCTAATTTTCATGAAACCTAAGTGTAGTGCATAGTGGAGATTCTCCATAACATAGATAAGCATTAATAGTGGTGAGAGTCAAATTTTACAGAGACTCGAGAACCGAGATCGAGACCAGGAAATAGACCCGAGACCGAGAAATCGAGAAAATTTTTGATTTTTATTTGAAAATTTGAAAAAAGTTAAAATGCGTTGAATTGGAAAATGTAAAGTATTCAAATTAATTTGGCATAATAGCGTAAGGGAGGGGCATGCCCCTTAATGAATGAAGCAAAAGAGATCTATTAGCCAAGCTCACTAGAGGCGGGCGTAGTTCAGTTGGTAGAGCAGCCGAGATCTAATCGGAAGACGCTGGGATCGTCCCGCGGCCGCCTCTTGACTTTTTCCTCGGGAAAAAAGGGATCTCTAGAGAGCAAAGCAACCGATCTCATGGCAAAGGCCCAGCAGCGTTACTACATACATATAGCGCTAACGGTGCCTTTTTTAAAAATCTAACAGGCAGGGTTTTGCACGAATACCCGGGTAACCGGGTACCCGCGGGTAACGGGCGGGTAACGGGTATCACCTTATACCCGCGGGTACCCGCAATTTACCCGCATTTAAAAATGCACCCCTAAGAATTGGGTTTTGATTTGAATATTTTTTCTTGATGCGATTCTCCTGCACTTTTTTTCTAAGTGTCTGCCATCCACATTATTACGCTTTTTCCCCTCCCATCCTTGCCTTAAATGTTTATGTAGCACTGTTGAAAAAGACCCCTAAATCTCCAACGGACAAATGTCCATTGAGTTAGAGTTCCCTAGAACCCACACTCGTTAGATCGCAGCTATATCCATAATATTAATAAAATCTATTTCATGAAAAATAAAGATAAAAGCCCACCGAATTTACGAAAAACGAAATTATGGGAATTCTTAATCTGGAAAAAATCCAAAAAAAGCAAGTTCTTTTCTGCAAACCAAAAAATGAATTGATACCTGAAATTTGTATTCCATTCTACGACAAAAATAGCGACGAAAATACCGCTTTCAAGGACGGACGTGTCAAACAATTTGTTGTTTGCAGATTCAATGAATGTAATACCGTGCTATTCAATCCAAGCGGATCGATAAAGTAATTAAATAATTATATTAATATCTTTATCGATTTTATTAAGCATACATTACGAAAATCACAAGGCATTACATCCGAGGAAACGGCCATTTATTGAATCAACTGGATCAACATCTTCGATAAAATCTTTTCCCACAGAAAATCTCACAGTCGGAACAATCAGAAATCACCGAAATTTTGGCACAATTTTGTCTTGAAAGTGGTACTTCATTCCATAGTGCTATTTCTCAACCAATGCAAAACTTATTGGTTAAAATGACTAATTTCGGGTAAATTTAAAAATAAAAATAGATAAATAAAACAATTTAAGTGCTCGAAGAAATAAAATATTGGCAGAAGGTTTCAAATTATCACATAAAAATACTGTCAACCGAAAAGCTTATGCATTGGCCGATCAAATTTTAGAGGAGAAAAAACCAATTTTATTCGATGCGCTCCAAAATATTGATGGCATAGCACTGGACTATGGATTCAGGTAATATTTAATATTTTAAAAAATTAAATAATGAAATTTGGTATGTAGAAAATCTGATTTCCCTGGCGCAATATTTTATTGGTTCGATGAAAATTGGACATTAAAATCCGCACTTTTGGCGTTTTATTTTTGGTGCTGAATTTTGGAAGAAAAACGAGAAAATTTTGCCACATCTTTCAGAGGTCTATAGCATTTATACTAGAATTTTCTTATTTTTATTCTTGCAGATTGCCAAAAGTATACTTGCTCTGCCACAAGTTCATCGGGCATAGAAAGTAGTTTCAGCCGGTTGCGTTTTGTAATGGATGAGCAATGATTTTGTTTGATTGACAAAAATGTCTCAAAACTTATGTTGGCCGATTCTTTGAATAAAATTTAATTGTTTTTTTACGAACCTTTATGTTTAATTTAAAAATCTACCTTTGAAACGGTTTTTTGAATTTTTAGAATTTTTTAAATTTTTTCCCCAAAATGCGGGTATACCCGCGGGCGGGTACCCGTGTATCATACAAAAAAAAATGACGGGTATGAAACGGATACGGGTATTGGTCCGGCGGGTATAACCGGGTACGGGTATGAAATTTGTACCCGTGCAAAAGCCTGCTAACAAGTTGTATACTAAAAACTAAAAACCTATAATTTGAGTCAACCGAAAGTCAAAAAACCCGAGAAAATCTCGACTCGAGAGTCGAGATCGAGTTTCTCGAACAGCACTAGGTATTAACAGAAATAGGCATATTTTACAAAATTCTATACTTTATCATATCTCGATTTTCATCGTACAAATGATTTTGCACTTTTCCTCATTTTTTTTTTCTTTATTAATTTTTTTGACTTTTGAAGGAAGAATTAAACCAAATTTAAAAAGTAAGAAATATAACAATTCAATAAATTTCAGCAGCAAATTTCATGAATTCAAATCCCTTTTCGTTCATAAATTTTTCCCTTGCTTTGGATTCGAACCCACGCCTGGAGATGAGGGGTGATTTTGGACGCCTCCACTCAAACACAAATGATTAATGCGGAATCGGTTAACCGAATCCGCATTCGGCTGAAATGCAGAACCGGCTACAACATTTGCATCATCAAAAAACAGTAACTGAACTCGAATGATTGTAGATGTTTAAACTAATTAGGCGACGAGGTCCCAGCTCCCCGCGAGGTCCCAGTGGGGACCCCGTCTAAGCGAGATTCGCCAGCCCCCACCTCGCGGCCTTGTCCCCGCGGGGACACGTGGACAAAATGCACCACTAAGAATGAAGAAATCGGCGGAACTCGATCAAAAATTTCGAGGATTAGGGGAAATTTTGATTAAGAAAAATGATCAAAATCGAGAAAAATGTGATCAAAATTACTTCTCCGGCGGCCCCTATCGGGGCCGCCGGCAAATTTAAGTTGAAAATTTCTAATATCAGTTCGAAAGCATGCTGGGTCTCTCGTTCAAAAGGGGTTAAAATGTGAATACCCATAAATATTTATAAATCTTACTAGGAAATACAATAACTTCAAAATATTTACAAAAATTAAGCTTTCCAATTTTTCGAATTTCATGAAATTTTTATTTTCATTAAAAACACGTTTTCGAAAGCGTCGAAAAATTTCTCAATGGAAATCTCAAAAGCCAAAAATCAATTTGAAAAAATTCGACCGATTACCTTCGTAAAAATTTTGTTCCACTCCCCCCATTCCAAGATTCTACAGAAAGTCAGAATTTGTAAAACAAAACGGTTTTTTTGCAACAACAAAAGTTTCAAATGGAAAAAATGGCTATAAAATTGAAATAATTTTCTACATAAGTTCGCTCTTGAGTAAAGTATAAATTAAATAAAATATAAATTGAAAAAATTATAGATCTTTTATTACTATTTATTATACGCTCTTATTAGGCACAAGATCCACGACAAAGTATAACAATTTTTATAACCTATAATTAATGGAATTAGAGATTAAAAAATTTATAATTGAATATTGTTTTTTTCATAAAATCCGCGGTAACCCGTCCCCATAGGGAATCCTGAAACCCTATTCTAAACTATGATTAAAAATGTGCTATACTGATGTAGTATGAGTAGTGATGTTCGAGACTCAAATTCTCCCGACTCATTGAATTAGCTATAACATGAGCCCAATTCCATTTTAGAGAGGGGTCTTATTTTAGAGGGAGGTCTTATTTATTTCAAACCCGGGGGGTCTTATTTTAGAGAGAATACGGTAATACGAAATTTAGATAATTCAAAGAAAAACAAATATTTTAGGAAAAATGCGCTCTTATAAAGTGCCAGAAAATTCGCGATCTACTAAATCTTACAGTATAATAAGATAAAAAGAGGTAAAAAAAGATGACAAAATTCATTTTTTGCAGAGACTTATTTGAGGCCATTAATATTAGAAGGGCCCTTTATATTTCCAACCTCCCTCCAGCGGCCGTTATATATTTTAGAGGAATCCCTAAAGTATATTAAAGAATTATGGTCAGTGTTGGGAAAATGAGAAAATTCGGCTCCGGCTCCAGCTCCGGCCCCGACCCCTGAAAAATTTTTGCTCCGGCTCCAGCTCCAGCTCCGGCTCCGGGGTCCCAAAAATGTGAGCTCCGGCTCTGGCTCCGGGCTCCGGAAAAGCTCCGGCCCTAGTTTGGTAACTCGAATGCTTCCAAATTTTTTTGAGCAAAAAAATCGATGGGATGCATTTATGAGCAGAGAAATGCATGAAAATAAACACTATTTCTTTTTTCTCTGCTCGTCTGTATTCCCTCTGCTTTCTTTCGCATGTCTAGTGGACAAAGAGAGACTATGCAGAGCATTATTTTGGCGCCTGCTGCCATCCCTGATGGCAGCAGGCGCTAAAATAACGCAGGGGAAAAATAGTGTGCGATTTCTCCCTCTACCCTCACCCAAAAATGTCACCTACCACTCATTTTCCCTTCAAATTTACGGCTCCGGTTCCGGAGCCCGGAGCCGGAGCTTTCGAAATTTTTCACGGCTCCGGCTCCGGGCTCTCAAAAATTTTGGCTCCGCTCCGGCTCCAGCTCCGGAGCCGGAGCCGGAGCTTTTCCCAACACTGATTATGGTATGTTAAGTTATTTTTTAGCTAGCGGGCCACGCCGGGCAATTATGGATTTGGTATTTAGGGATTTAGGCACAATTCAGCATAGCTTTCAACTCGGTTTAAACGTTACCTAGACACACGAATTTGGTTTCAACAGAAGTTGGCTAAAAATGAACCCAAGTCCATTAATAATAATCTGGTCCATTGGGGGAGGTTTATGGCCAAAATACATACATTTTCTGGAATTGATTATTTTTTTTGTAAAAGACCAATGCATGTGGAATTGGGCTCATGTTATAGCTAATTCAATGAGTCGGGAAAATTTGAGTCTCGAACATCACTACTCATACTATTGGATTGTAACATAAGTAATTTCCGAAAATAACAAATATTTTAACCATTTATTTTTTAAATCTTTATATTCAATTCCAAATATTAAACATAGCAATAAACATTCAACTCACATTAATCTATTTTTAGATGATTTTTAATTGTTTGAGTTCCATGATTGAAATAGAGTTAGAAATAAAAAGAAATAAACAGGTCAAAATAGAGACCCTTAAAAGAATAATTATTTTTTTTATTAAAAGACGAAGTTTTACATTATTGCTTCATTGTATTTATTAAGAAAAATATTGGTAGATTAATTTGGATAAAATTAATTATCCGATAAAAAATAATTTATAAATTTTTTTTTAAATTTTTATTTTTTCCCGTGTCGCATATTCGCGTGGTTGACCTTACCTATAGACCTCTATAGTAATTGGTCCTAATTTTTTGTAGACCTATTCGTATTATTTTTTCCTTATTTATTATTTAGTAGTACTATTATTATTCTCTATTTTTAATGATCGGTTTCTTACGATTCATTTCATTATAATACAAATAAATTTATTTTCCATAATTCTATCGTAAATAATTTTTTAACTAATAAACAATATTTTTCAAATTAATCTAATAATTTTAATATTGGCGATAGAAAATATCTTCTTCCTTGAATATAAATAGAAATTATTAAAAGAAAATGTTTATCTTTCAATTTTTTAATAAGGAATTTAAAATAATCGCGAAAAGATGATCTTTTTAATGAATTTATTCTCAGAGCATTTATTTTATAATAAATAATTAATTTTTTATTTTTCATTAATCTACATCCTGTATGTTAATTTGCTGCAAAAAATTTAATGATAAATTGTTAAAAGAGTTTAGAAAAAATGAATTGAATATTTCGGAAATTACTTATGTTACAACCCAATACATCAGTATAGCACATTTTTAATCATAGTTGAATAGGGTTTCAGGATTCCCCATGGGGACGGGTTACAGGATTCCCCATGGGGACGGATTTTATGAAAAAAAGACAATATTCAATTATAAATTTTTTAATCTCTAATTCCATTAATTATAGATTATAAAAATATTTTCAACATTTAGTCCTCTCCCAGTAACATCAATTAAAATTTCTTCATTTCTTCATTTAGCATCTTGAGCTGAAAAAATTTGAACTGAGAAAATATAAAAATTAAAAAATTATTCCCAAATAAATATGTAAAGGAAGAAGAAATGTAGCTTTTTGATGTTTACATATTATTAGATTCAACGGATTTAATGAATATTGTTTTCAGAGAAAAGGGACGAAAAGGTTTTATAAAGGAAAATGTTTCAGGGGGGTCGAAATTCTATGCAAATCCGAATATGATCGAAGGGTGGACGAATAGGAGGCCAATTTGATGATATCGATTTGTTAAAAGATGAAGAAAATGGATTTTTGAGCGATGATTCCTTGGAATTGTAGCAAAATTTTATCCCAAAATGTTCTTGAAAATTAAAAATTATTGTTGAAAAATCACATTGAAAAAAATAAGACTCCCCTCTAAAATAAGACCCCCCTTTGAGGGGGTTTGAAAAAAATAAGACTTCCCTCTAAAATAAGACCCCCTTTAAAATAAGACCCCCCTTTGAGGGGGTTTGAAAAAAATAAGACTCTGTCTTATTTTAGAGAGAATACGGTATCTTTCCTCTTTTTTAAAGGAAATAGATCGAAATGAAAGATGATGATGAAAGTGGATTATTAAGGCTATCCAACTTTTGCGAACCCGACATTTGCGGACAATTCGTAATAACTTTATTTTATTTCGGTTCAAACGCAATCTAAATAAAATATATTGGTGTCAAAAAATAGAGTAAAATATTAGCTACAAAATAATTCTAAGTCTGCTGGAAGTAGATCTCTGTGAAAAAGTTATAGCCAAAACACTCTGCATTTGAGCAAAAAAATTGTTTTGGTCATAGCTTTTTTCAAAATGGGCCACTTTAAATGTTAGGGCTTATTTTGTAGTAATTTTTTTATCTATTTTTTGGCATCGGAATGATTTTTTTAGGTTAGTACTGAGCTGAGTTATAACATGGGGTCCACTAAAGGCGCGCCGCGGTATGATAGAGATGATTCGCTTGAATTTTTTTTTTGAATTTTTTTTGCTTTAATTTTATTTCAATTAAATTTTTTGTGTCTTGTATTGAAAATATAGAGAACCCCTAGAATATACGGGACCCCCTGGAAGTGGTAGAAATTAGGGGAATTACAGTAATATCCTTTTTTGCTGATGAAAAATTAATCATGGTTATGGAAAGCTATAGATTCGAGGCTTAGACGCCTCATTTTATGAAAATATTTTGTTTGTACCGTCAATGTCATAAACGAATTTATTTTCTGCATATCAAAAAAAACTTTAGCTAGGAAAGAATTGGGGAGGATGGTCACGAGCAAAAAAAAAGTTTTTGGAGAATTTTATGTCTAAAAATTTTTTCTTGCTGACAATTAGATTTATTTTTATGGCATAGATTCACTTAAGCTCTCCGAAACCATTAATTTGTTTCTACCGTCAATATTGTCTCCTTCGTCCAGCTTGTATGCATCAATCCCCTCCATGACTGCTCCGATGGACAGATTGACCATTTGCAGTGTCATCAGCGATGCCATGGACTTGGCATCTTGTTTCGCCCGAACCATGGCAGCGCTGAGCTTGGTTGCCCCCAGCAAGTCAATGGCTGTTCCCAGCTCCTTCGGCGACATTTTCCCGTCATTGTCCGAGTCGACCATCTGCACAAGGGCATCAGCTCATTTTTAAATAAAATAATGCCAAACAGTGTCAAACAGAAATTTCTAAATTAAGCCCAAAAAGAGAGAAACGCAACCAAAAAAATGGCAACCAAAAGCAAAGATTCAAAATTATTTTTCCTTTTTCCATTTAATTTTTATATTTATTTTCAATAATCATTTTGAAATAACCCAGCACAAGACAAAATGATTCCACAATAAGAGCGAAAAAAACGCTTTACGACATGAAAGTTCAACAATTCATTCAGAAGCCAAGTAAATCTCTACCTACATGAATGATATAACTCTGATGGCTTTAATTGTACGAGTTTTTTACAATACCATATTTCTTGTATTAGAAAAGAGGATAAGACTAAAATAAGACCTAACGGGGGTCTTATTTCAACTTCTCTTCAGAAGGGCTATTATAGAGAGGGGACTTAATAAAGGAAATACTGGGCGCTATTTGAAAGGCCTGTTTTGAAAACCCACTAATTTAACAGGGGGACCCTGTTCATTTGAAAATAAAAAAATTTCATTTATTTTTTTTACCTTTTTAACCATTTTTGGGCAAAATAGTTGCCAAAAACATAAAATTTTTCATTTTAGCCTAAAAGGGGGGAACCCTTTTGGTGGTTTTTAAAATAAGCCTTCTTTCAAATAGCGCCAAACACTGTATCTTAAAAATGCCAATCTTGTTGTGTTTTTTAACAATGCCCTTTCTGTGCTTTGATTATTATTATTTTCACAGATTTCGATATTTTATAGTTATTTGTTTGTCACCTTCACGAGCAGGCTGAACCCGAACTTCATCTCTTCTAATGCTTTAAGCTTCTGCAATGGATCATTCCCTGTTCCGACTTGTCCCGTGGTTGATTTCTTGTTCAGCGGCATCTGTATATCAAAAGAAAAATCGCATATGGAATCGAAAATCGGATTGAATAGTTAACAAAAATCACTTTTTAAATTTTTAGTAGGTTTTTCTAAAATCTAGCAATGATGAGCTTAAATCAAAAGAATTTAAAAAAAATAAAGATGTGAAGAAGCAAATTTCTATAAAATTTATATAAAACATCAACTTTAGGTAGGAAGAAAGATAAGGTTCTAATATAAGGCCCTCTCTTTTATTTTTTAAACTCTCAATGAGGGGTCTTATATTTATACGCATAAAAAACTTCGAATTCCAAAAATTAATGAGGGCAAGAACATCGCGTTGAATGGTTCTGGTTAAATGTGGATTAAAAGCCCAATGCGACCAATATTCGCATAAAAAATTTTAAACCTCATTAACCAAAAGTATAAAAGGCAAAATAATATGGAATTCATGCTGATGCTTGTGGTATATTTTTTTATTCCAAAAATTTCGTCACTTCGGAATTTAGAAAAATATAAATATTTATTCAGCATTAAATTCTGTTATTTTTGTATATTTTAGGTTTAATTAAGTCTAAAATAGGTTCTAGGAATATTGGTCGTTTAAGATCTTTTTTTTTGAAGCCCTAGCGCCGAGTGGAGTCAAATTACCTACATTGGAACCTGGTCAAGGTAAAAATATGACCTTTATTGGTGGGAGTCCAGACAACTAGAACATTGACAACTCGAACACTGACTGTTCCCGAGAGAAAAATTTTCTAGATGTCAAAGATAGAGCATTAAGTTAAGATACAAAATGAACTTAATCACATCTGGACGAAACAAGCTATGGCCAAGAGACTCGTATTGGCATTTTTCCTGATACACGTGATTATCTTGGCGATAAGCTTTTTTGAAATTGTCCAATTGAAATGGAAAATGGAAATGAATGTTTTATGGCTAATTTCGTAGCTAAATTGATGTTCTATTTTTTAACGTCAAGAATATTTTTCTGTTTTTTCTAAGCCTAGTTATTACGCTCGGGAACAATCAGTATTCGCGTTGTCAATGTTCGAGTTGTCAGTGACCTTATTTGTGATATTTCGAATTCCCAACAAAATATCCGAAAAAGGTACTCCGAACCTAAACCAAAAACCTTAACTCGATAATTTTTCCTTTCTTCTTTCTCTTGGTTGAAAAGAAAAAAATTATACATAAGATACTGTTCTAATAACACTGCCTTCGGATGTTTGTCCAATAAATTAGATTTTTCGAGGCCACCATACAGGGTGGGGAAAAAGTTCGGAAACTTATCTTATGAGCTCAATTTTTACAAAAATATAATTAAATAATTAATTTTTTCGACCAAATATAATCAATAGGATGTAAACTAGCTGAATATCACAATAGAGTTCCGTATTTGTACCATTATTCAAAATAAAGAGGACCGAACACACACGGGTTGAGTCCATTTTGGTCGGGCCTATTTTTCAAGAAATTGTAATCTAATTTGGTTTTATTGAATTTCAATCCATTTCTTTTTTGCTGATATTATAAATAGTAACATTTTACCATAAAATTTACAAAAAACTAATTTGCTTCTATTGATATTAAAAAAGTTTTTGGGACTGACTATCTTGGGCCAAAAAGCGATTTGTATCTATTGATGTGAATTTTATGCGCAAAAGTCTCTGCCATAAAAATAAATAGGATAATTAATTTATTGGATTAAGATTTAAAAAGTTTCTAGGCCACACATTTTTGCCCCAAAATCCCGGAAACAACCTTTTTCACAGGGTACAATTATTAATGTCGTCCCATGCGCTGGTGCGTTGGTCTGTATTTCCTCTCATGTGTGATTTTTATTTAGTTAACATCATATTGATTATATTTGGTCGAAAAAATAAATCGTTTCAATACTTTTTCACAAAAATTTTAGCATTTACAAAAAAGTTTCCGAACTTTTTCCCCACCCTGTATACTTGTGGTTGGAAGTTTAAAATTTAAGGAACAGTTCGATTGATGTCCATTTGGTAAGCTTAGAAAATGGAATCCATCCCTGTTCCTTTGTCCCGTTGTGGTGGTGCTTTGCCGTAGTCTCATCCTCCTCGGCTGATTCCAACTCGGCGGT
This sequence comes from Rotylenchulus reniformis, assembly GCA_001026735.1. NCBI lineage: Eukaryota > Metazoa > Nematoda > Chromadorea > Rhabditida > Hoplolaimidae > Rotylenchulus > Rotylenchulus reniformis. The sequence continues at coordinate 32,306 of LDKF01000201.1, read as the reverse complement.
GTTGCTCTTCTTGACAGAGTTATCAAATTATTAATATTTTAAATTTTTGTGAATTTTACCGGCACTCGTCCCTGCGAAGGCAGATGGAGAAGGAAGACGGAGAGAAGAAGGGAGAAGAGGAAGGGGGAGAGGAACATTTTGGGGAATTGGATTGGGGAAAAGTTCTGCGGAGAAAAAAGTGATTGACCATTTCAAAAGATAGGATTGAAAGCAGTTAATAATTCTTAACCCGCTTCTGAATTCAGGAGACTCGTCCAGAGACTGAAACGCTTTATCAACTCATCAATAATTAAAGTTAAAAAAAGTATGACAAAAGATCTTTTAAAAAAGCACTATTATAGTTCGTTTGAGTTAGTGGAATTCCTATGGATTTTTTTTATTGTTGATTTAAAAATGCTTTTTGAAAATATTTTAAAAGTTTCAGAAATTTTCACAGCAGTTTCAAAAGCCGAACACCAGCGGGTAGCAATCCCTAGGGAAGGGTGCACATCATTTCCCCCCCCCCCGGTCGTTTCCCCCCGCGCTAATTCTAACTTTTTTCAGGTATAATCTAGAGAAGTGAGTTTGATGTCAAAAGATAGCCCTAAATGTCTGCTATAAACTTATAAAAAATCCGATTTGGCCAAGTCGAAAAAAGTTATGGCCAAGTTAAGCAATAAAATCGTGGTTTTGGCCAATGGTCTGGCCATAACTTTTTTTTGCTTAGCCAAACCGAATAATTCTTTCTGCAAGTTTATCTGCAAGTTATACTCACTTCTCTAAATTATACCTGAAAAAAGTTATAATCATGGTGGGGGGAATGATCTGCCACGTCCTAGGAAAAGGTGGAATTGGGTTTATTTTTTCAAATCTTTTTTCGTGTATTTTTGGAGACTCGACCTTGGAATTATTTTTTAAATTTAAATCTTAAGGATATTTTTATTGGCATCCGTCTATAAAAATATAAGGATCTTCAATCGCTCCCCTGGGAATTCCGCCACCCTATTGACCGAGCGACGACCATTGTAAATTTAATGCAGATCATAATAACTTTTTTGCCTATTTCCTTGATAAACAAGAATCTGCCAAAAACTAGAGCTTTTCAATTTTGAAAAGGATCTTACTTAGTTGAACGATTAATATTGAGTATGTTGAATAAAATATAAATTAAATGATAAATTCGGATTTAGCAGCTTTGAAATTTTTAGTGGAAGATGAAAATTGAAGGGAGGACTGGCCTCGGGGATGGGCAAGGGACTGATCGGCGAGAAAGGAGAAGGCAGAACGACAGCCATAAGTGGTCCTTGGTCCAGCCTTCTTAAAGGCAACCATGGGCCAATGGGGAAGTGACACGTCGACGGGGCCTACGGTGTCCCTTGCCAAGACTATCATGACGAATCATTCGCCTTGGAATAATTTTTGGCTTTTAGCGGGCGCATTTTAGCCAAATTCCTTTTTAGAAAAGTGAGTGGGAGGGATGGGCAACCCTTTCATTCCCTTTCTGCTGAATAATTTGAAGCCTCAGACCAAATAGGAATGATGCCAGCAGTAAAAAGATGATGTCAGCAAAAAATAGAATGATGTAAGTTGTAAAAGTTAATTAAAAATGAAATTCTTTTAAATCAAGTCAAAAATTTCAAATGTATATTGGTCATTTTATTCTAATAGATTTAATTCTCGCGGAGACGTTACCGCGAGGAGAGGAAATTTTTCTGTCTTTAAGTATTAAAAAAAATTCCGAAAAAGATTTTCTTTCTGAAAACTCAATTTAATTTATTAGTTATAATATTATTTAATAATTATTGGCCAGCTATTGAGATTACTTCTCTAGGATAGTTTTGACGCCGAATCCAATTCTGACGTTCATTTTGACGTAATGCGTCATCTGATATCACTTTTTGATGCTGACGTCAAATTTTTTTGAGAGGCCGGTTTCATGAGAGGCCGGTTTCATGCCAACCAGATCGGGTCCAGAGAAACCGCCGATCACGCAGATCATTTGGAGATCCTCAATGAGGCGTTCAATTTGCCAAGACGCAGGCCAAGTTCAACCCATCGTGAACGGATGTCCTAAAAGGGAGATGTTCGGGGCATGTTCGCCGATTTGAATGCAGTGGATTGGGATTGACATTCTGCCATTCGATCTTTTGGATCTTACGTCATCTCAAATAATTTCCTCCATTTCCCATTCCCTCCATTCATTCATTTCCACATTTTGCCTTTCCCCGAATACCCATTATTAATTGTTCTCCCTCTTTTAGGTCCCCTCTTATTTATACAATTATTTCTATTGTACTTTGTTTCGACTCGACCCATCAATAAACTTTGGACTTCTGTCTTTATTGATCAGGGACCGAACAGACACAAACTGTAAGACTGTAAAGAAAAATTTTTGACCTCAACGTTAAGAAAGTAAAATATTCCATAGTATTTTGGAAGTTATTGCGCTTAAAAAAGATATGGGCGCCTACTGCTACTTTTAGCCTAGCAAGCTTTAAATTTTTTGATTAAATTGGCCCATATGGCGGTTTTTTAACGCTCCTAGTGGCGGCTTTTTAATAACCTAGCAAAATCAGGTTTTTCTTTGATTTAAAGAAATAAAAATGAAAAGTTATTAGTGGTCGAGTTGTATTGGGGACGAGTTGTCAGGGGTCGAGCTGCCAGTGACCCATTTTCACCATTTTGGCCAATATGAACATTTACACTTTTTTGGCCAATACATTCAAATTCCATCTTTTTGGCCAATATTTCACTTTTTCATTTTTCCAAGTTTTGGATGATCAAGTAGAAAATAACAAGAAGAAAAAGATTATTAATAAGTCAAATGAAGTAATTTGGCATGTATGGTATTGGATATGATTGAAAAAAATTTCTATACAAATAAATAAAAAAAATATATATTTATTTTTTTAAATAGATTTTACAAAAAAAATTAGATGTACACCAGTTGGGATTCGAACCTGCGGTCAATAAAGAGCAACCAGTGGCACTAACTGAATTGCATTTCTTTTTAGGAAATGATGATTTAATAACGAAATTTTTAAAAGCACTGATGGCGGGTTTTGGCGTTTTGACATTTATGGAAAATGTTTTTTCCGGCACGAAATTTAATCAGCCTTTTCCTTTAAGAAAATATTGATTTGTCGTTCCCTAGTCCAGTCATTACATATTAGTCAAATACTATCAGAAGGCATAATATGGCTGGACCAATTTTAATTTTTAATATTTTTCATATAGAAAAATTGTGGAGGGAAATAACCATATAAAAGCAAGAACCAAACCCATATTCTCCTTGGTCCAGCCATTGAATATATTACACTACCAAAAAGAGTGAAATGATAAAATTAAAATTTAAGGCATATTTAGGTATATTGGGGCATATTTTTGGGCATATTCTGCATTTTTTGGGCCAAAAAAAATATTGCTCTATTAAGATCACAGGAAAAAACTCAAAGTAATGTCGCTGCCATGCTCCAAGCACTAGCAACAAGCTCATGAAGACTGATCAGAATCCAGACCGATAATAATGATGAGAATCAGAATAATCAGAAAAGCTGATCACCCGAATTTGTTAAACTTCCCTCTCCTAACCAAAGTCTATGGAACCCCAGTCCAATTTTTCTCTGAGCTACAAGTTCGCATCCCTTCTGGATCCCTCTCCTCACAAATTTGGTCTTTGTTGTTGTATGTTCAAAAAAAGTTCAAATGGCTTTTCTTAGTTTGATTTTCTTGGAAGAGTTTGATTTCCTCTAAATTCGATGCAACACCAAAATCTGCTAAAAAAAAGATGTCCGTCCTCCTTTTCCACTTTATGTTTCTCTGCTCTCTCACCACCTTTGTATCCTATATGGATTCTATAAATACTTTTTTTTCTTTCCTCTGCTCACTGTCTCTGTATTGTTATTCTATGTCTCTCTTCCTTTTCACTAGTGCTACTTGAGACCCAATTTTTCCCGAACCTCGAGAAACAAGACCGAGATTTGACCCTGAGGCCGAGCTTGACCCCGAGACTCGAAAATTTAAAGTTTTTGCAAAAATTCATTTTAAAAATTCTCAAAAATTCTCAAAAATTCAACTACTGCAAGATTTTAGCAATTAATAGTTTTTTATAGCAATAATTTTGAGGAGTTTTAGGCTATTTAGGTAGGGTTAATTCGGGGTCCCCCTTCCCCGCGGGGTCCCCGTCCCCTTCCCCGCAGCCTTGTCCCCGCGGGGACACGGGGACAAAATACACCCTTAAAAATGGAAAATGGAAAAATCGAATGGGAAAAATGGGAAAATCAGGAGTATCGATCGAAAATTTTGGGGGTTGACGAGTAAAAATTGTCCACATTGATTTAAAAAATCATCAATTTTACTTAAGATTTCGAAAAAAATTAAATTGTTAAAATTTCGAAAAAAATTTCTTCAGCGGCCCCTATTGGGCGGCTGGAACCTCTAAATACATTTTATGTTCTTCAAAAACTAAGCACAAAATTGAAATATTTTTAAGGAAAATGCAGAAAAAAATTTCCCGACGTCCCGGGACTGCCAGTCAACATCTTTTATTTATTAATTATAATTATATTAAAAAAAACAATTTAGAAAAAAATTACGGGAAAAAATTGGAAAAAATGGGATCTACAAGTACATCCTGCTGGACATAAGAAACCCCTTAACACGAAAGCAAAAAGGAATTTTTAAATTTATTGGTCTAAATAGCTGGCTTAAAATTGTTAACAAATATTTTTAATTGATTTAAATTTAGTTTTCAGAAACAAAAATATTTTTCGGGATTTTTAAATAATTAAAGAACAGAAAAATTTCTTGTCCTCGCGGGGACTCCGCGAGAACCCATCGAAAATATCTCTCTGTCCCACGAGGTATTTAGGCAAAAATTTTTCGAGAAAAAATATGAAAATATTCGATCGCATTTTCCCTACTAGTTGGTTGCATCCTTGATTTGAATTATGATTTTCGATAGGGGACTTCTGAGAACATTTTGAAAATTTAGAGCCTTTTTAAAAAAAGCTTTTAAAAAGGATTTAGAAGAATTATCTGGTATAAAATTCCATATTAAAAAAACCAAGTTTCCTATTTTTTACAAAAAATCCCAGATTATTCAGAGACCAATGTAAAAAAATCTCGTTTTCCGATTTCCGAGACTCAAAACCCGCATCTCGAGATATAGAACAAAAATACCGTGTAAGTCGACCGAGATTCTCGAACAGCACTGCCCCCCCCCCTCTCTCCCCTTTATATTTAAACTACAATCCCAATGCTACATTTTGTGGGTGCTATGTCGTTTCAGCGAAAAGTGCAAAAATAAAATAAGAGTCCCAGAAAACTTTTTTATTGGACCTGTTAGACCAAAAGTATAAAAAGAAAATTTGTGCAGAATCTCATGCCGATTCTGATGGTATAAATTTTGTTTTGAAATTCCGACAAAAATATCGAAACTTTATGGAAAAACTCGAATTTTTGATTAATAAGCATTTTTATGGGAATTTCAGAAAACAAAAAAGTTTTCTGGGACTGTTATTTTATTTTTGCACTTTTCGCTGAAACGACTCAGCATGCATTTTGTGTTGCATTCTGCAGCGGATCTACCGCTTACACTACGGTAACAATGTGTCCGCAATCCGCGTCCGCAAAATTTTTGATGGGTGGTTACAATGCATCCGCGCTGTCATCCGCAAACTCATCCGTTTTGCGGTCCGCGTTCTCATCCGCAAAACCAACAAAGGGAACGCGGACGCGAATTGCGGTCACATTGTAACCGTAATGTTAGGTGGTCCAAATACTGCAATAATGCATTTGGTTGCAGCAGATTGTTGCAGCAACCAGCAGCAAGATGCAGCGATGGTCCCAATTCTGCAACCAGGTCCCAATTCTGCAATTATCTGTTGCGGCCAACAGCCAGGATGCAATCATGGTCCCTTGCGTTTCGCTGCATCCACTTAATACAGCAGCCAAAATTTTTTAACTGTGGCTCGTCCTTCACTGCAGCAGCTTCAGACATATTTCTTCTCAAGAAATTGAATAACGGAATTTTATTTTTTAAAATAATATTCGATACAAAATACGCGGCAATAAGAAAAACAGAAATCTAAGCTTGAATAATTTTTCTGAAAACTTGCCTAGATTTTAATTTTTCGACCTTTGTTTTTTGACCATGTAAATTTATTATAGGAACAAATTCCTACAGAAGAGAAAATTTCATATGGCTCATAAAAACGATATAAAAAATCGCCCAAATGGCCCAAAAATGGCCAAGTACAAAAAGGGGATGGTAGCAGAAGATCCCCAAAGATAAAAGATCCCCAAGAAAATTTCTAAAGTTTTTCTAGGGGGTGAAAAAATTTTCTTTTAACTCTTATAAAAGAGAATAAAAACAATATGAAATCACCGAAAAATATTCCCCAGACCCCCCAAGCTGGGAATAAATTCCTAGGGGATCTTTTGTCTTTGGGGATCTTCTGCGTTGACCCCTACAAAAAAGTACGAATAAAAGTTAAAAAAGCATCAAATAGGAACGAAAAATTTGAAAAAAAACTATAAAATAAAAATTTTACTGCAATTACATTTATAGCTGTTATAGAAGTAATTTCACCAACCTATTTAAAAAATTATTGAAGAAATGTTTCGATCAATTCTCTCCAAATATATCCTGATTTTTAATTTTGAAAAAATTTTTCCATTTTTATTTTCTCACTCTCGAACTCCTGAAAAGTTATAATTTTTAATTTTTTACTTTCTTTCAGTAAAAATGACCAAAAATCGATAAAAATTTGTAAAAACTAAAAAAGGTAAAAAAAAGGCATGAAAAATAAGCAAAGTACTATGCACATCCCCTATAAAAAATTTGAATTTTATGTGTTAATAGAGAATAGAAGAAATTCAAAATTTATACAAGCCTTTTAACGATTTCCATAATTTGAGAGTCCGGCTCTCCCCCCCTCTGACCCTCCCCATCATCGCTCGCAATAAGCTCGGCTGACCCACACCTCTTTAATGTATGATACCTAAACTGGAATAGAGCCGAATTTTTAAAAATCAAAATTTTTGAGTGAAAATACTCTGATTTTTGATTTTCTGATTTTGAGGGAAATTTTTGAGGGGAGGGGGGTTCTTTAGGATGATCGATTTACAAAAAAAACCTCTTTCCTTTCAGAATTTTTTTCTAGATGCAGGCCTTTTTGATAAAGTATAAATATAAATGATATGAATTAATAAAAATTCATTTTAAAATCAAATTTTGACGCAACATTGGAACCTTATGCTTGCTGCTGCAGATTTCTGCAGTTTGGCTGCAATACTGGGACGGGGAATTGCATCGGAAATTCCCTGCAGCTGACGTTTGCATCAAATTGATACAGTATTGGGACCGTAGCTTTACAGTAAGTCCATTTATACAGCGAGTAAATCGAGTATTGACTTTAGTGTCTTGGTAATTATATGGCAAATACTCTCAAATTCATCTTTATATAGAGCTAAAGTTGCATTTCTTTACTCAATTGATAATAAGTGTTGAAATTCATCAAAATAATCCGGATTTTTAAAATTCATATTTCATAATATATACACAAAATATGTACAAAAATTTGGCCAAATGACTAAAAACTTAAATTTTTTTCTCAACTATTTTTATAATCCGATTTATTTGTATAACTGGGTTAAAAATGGATATTATAATTCGAATTAAAGGAACATTTGTCGAGCCATGAATTTATGAATCGAATTATTATTTTAATCTGTAAGAAAATAAGCACAATGGAGCCTAATGGAGTCTGCCAGCCTGTTATAAAGTTTTCAAGTTCAAAATGGTGTGAAAACAGAAATAAGTAGAAAAATAATTTTTTTATAGGTTTTTTTTGCCTTTTTCATGTATGTTTTGGTTTTTGCCTTTGTAGAAATATCTATGAATTAAAAATTGTTCAATTTGTTTGTTAAAGATTAGAAATACATTTTGATAGAAATAGATGTTAAAATTATTTTTCCTAATAAGACATTATATTTTGCAATGTATTGCAAGGTAAGTATTAGGGAAATCTTTTATAATAATTATCAAGTCAAATAAACTAAAATGCAATTAAATTTTTTTGTTAAATCAAGCAATTATACCAATTTTAGCATTTTTTGTATAATTTTTTGCTTATCAGAAGGCCGCAGGGGCAAAAAATGGATTGAAACGCAAAGTATAACGTCTCTAATTAAATAAATAACTAAGTATCTATCGCAGCTGAGAATATATTTTTTGTTTTAAATAAATTTTTAATTCTTTTAGCTGATATCATTCCGTTTTTTAACTGACATCATTTGATGATTTTGGTCAAAAGCCTCAATGTATTCAGAAGGGTAATTTGCCTTTCACATCCCACTCACTGCTAAAAAAGGAATTTTGACAGCAATTTGCACATTTAAAAAAATTATTCCAAAAACGAATAATCCCGACCCCATTTTGACACTCTTGGCATGGGATCCCTGCCATTCACCGACGTGTCCCTTCCCCATTGGTCCCTGATTCCATTTAAGATAGCGTGACCAAGGACCACCGTCATTCATTTTTAGTTCTCTCTTCCCACCAAATCCCTGTCCCATCCCAGAAAAAAACTCGAAATTCGCGAAATTCTAAACAAGAGCTACAATTCAGGGCCCAATGTCAAAATTTTTTGCGCCGGTTCCGACTTGGGGCTCTCGAAAATTTTCGATTTCGACCCCGAAAATAAAATATTCTGGCATAGAATTTTTGGAGCAAAAAAATGTGAGAATTAATGAGCGAGGGAGAGAAAAAACCTCACCCTTTTTTTACCTCTCGACTCTCGAGCCAGAAAAAAATAAAAAATTTTAATTACATGCAAAAATTGCATAAAATAATGTATAAAAATAAGATTTATTCATAATTTGATGATTTATCTAGACGAGAAAAAATAAAAATAGTGTGAGAATCTCTCTCTCTCCCTCCCTGCCTTCCCTCTTTAAAAAATAATTTAAATTTCACAAAATTGGAATCGGAGCTGTGGTCGGAGCCTGAGCTTATTTAAAAACTAATCAAGCAAACCATTGGCGTGAATGTCCCGAATTATAAATTAATCTTTGGCTTTTTCTTTTAATTGATTCAATATATATATATACCTATTATTGCCCAAAAAAAATCAAAACAAAACTAAAGCTATACTAATATCTGAAAAAATCGACCCAATGTTCACTCTTCCAAGACCAAGTTTACCAAAAGCACATTAAGTTAATATTAAATGGGATTTTCAGAGGGCATCCTCAAGTGTCAAAAATGCAGAGAACATGGGCTCCATATGCATTTGAAGGGGCACAAAAAGCATTGTCTTTACAAAAATTGTCAATGCATGAAGGTAAGCAGAAAGAGTATATCTTGAACATGTGAATTGACAAAATATGGAGATCAATTGTTGTCAAATAATTAGGAATTTTTATATACAATATACCTTTTTTACCTCTTATCTAATATTGTAATCTTCAATTTTCTATTCCACTAATGATTATCGCTATATAGAAGATTCAAATTTTCAATCGACTTTAAGATATACTAAACATGATATATACTAACATACTAAGGCACAGGATATACTAAGGTAGTTAAACATTTATCTTTTTCAAAAATAATTTAGCATTCCTCTTTTGGATTTGTAATAAGGAGATAAAATTTACCAAAAATAATTTCAGTTCACTTAGACTTCAAATTACGCGAAAAAAATACAGCCCTTATAAGCTTGTCCAAATACCCTGAAACTATATATTTTTGATTTAGGGGACCTTAGTGAGAAAATGGAATATGAAATATGGATTTCCAACGAAACTTCCGAATAAGTGGTACTGGGTCGTTTTGAAAAAAATATCAAAATAGGCGTTTTGCAAAAAAATATCAAAACCCAATACCTTCTCCAAAAACTTTTTTGTTAGACCCGTTAGACCAAAGTATAAAAAGCAAAATTATGTAGAATTTTATTCTCTACCTGCTGGTATTTTTAATTTTTCGAAATTCTAACAAAAATTTCGAAATTTTTGTGAAATATCCTCTTTTTTCGATATTTTCCATAAATTTCAAACTTTTGTTCGAATTTCGATAAATTAAAAATATCAACAGATATAGAATAAAATTCTGCACAATTTTGCTTTTTATACTTTTGGTCTAACGGGTCTAACAAAAAAGTTTTTGGAGAAGGTATTGGGTTTTGATATTTTTTTGCAAAACGCCCATTTTGATATTTTTTTGCAAAACGACATAGCACCGAATAAGTGACCTTAATTTTAGCCTAAAACCTCGGAATAAAAATTCGATGGCCTCGAGAGGCTTCTTTTTTCGGTAAAAGAAAATTTATTTTACTTATTTTATTTTATTATTTTATGTTTATCTTTGTTTTATTTTGACAATTTTTTAATTGTTCTTGTTAATTTATTTATCTCATAATATATATTCACAGTGCTTATCCTTCCTATTCTCCTATCATTTGCATTTTTTTTATTATAAACATAGCACCATTAACTTTTCATAAAAATTTACAAATAAGTTACTGTTTACCACTAAAATTTTTTTGACCTACATCAAAGATTACCCTAAATTAGAGATTTTAGAGATGAGATGATACTTCACTATGAACAATTTTACCAATGAATATTTTTTTGTCCGGAAAAAAGCGTCAATGGAAAATGCATTAATTAAGCAAAAGTTTAAAAAGGCGGATAATGCCTTAGTAATTTTAGAGATGAGATCAAAGATTACCCCAAGTTATTTGTTGTAAATATATTAATTTAATTATCATTAAATATAAAAATTCCACCCACTAACATTAATAAATTATTTTACATTTATTTTTCTCTCTTTTACTTTCATTATTTCAATGACGGACTTTCCGTCTTTTTAAAAGTTTGCTATAAGTAACGCTGCTGGGCCCTTGCCAAGAGATCGTTCGCTTTGCATTCTAGAGACACCTTTTTACAAAGGAAAAAGACAAGAGGCGGCCGGGGGACGATCCCAGCGTCTTCCGATTAGATCTCGGTTGCTCTACTAACTGAGCTACGCCCGCCACTAGAGTGCTCGGCTAATAGATCTCTTTTTGCTTCACCCATAAGGGGAATGCTCCTCCCTTACATATACTAAAGCAATTTCCACTGACGCTCCCCCCTTCAGACGTCTGAACAGTGAAATTTTTAAAGCTCTAGTAGATGTGGATGCATTACATGTTATAAAAATGATATTTCAGTGTTATGTGATCAGTGAGCGTCGGAAGTTGATGGCCTATCATCACAGAATTCGACGCCTTCAACTTAAGGAATTGAGGCAAAACAATACGACAAATCGAACAAATGAAATGATAATGGAACCAATTCAAGTAAAGCAAGAAGTGCCAAGTCCAATCCCACAAATTGGTAATGAGATGGTAATGGAACAAACTCAAATAATGCAAGCATTGCCGAGTTCCAACCAAATTAATAGCGAAATGTTAATGGGACCAGTTCAAATTGTGCAAGAATTGCCGAGTTTCAACCAAATTGGTAGAATTCAGAACATCAGAGTTGGAGTTTTAGAGTGGAAAATTAAAAAA
>LDKF01000201.1:0-17721 GCA_001026735.1 Rotylenchulus reniformis | reverse complement strand
AAACTCATTGTCAGATTTATAACAAATTATATAAGACAGAAATATGTCCATGCCAGACTAAGTTGAAAAAAGAAAATTTATCGACACGAATACTTAGAGACGAGGGATAGAGGAAATGGTTGTAGTATTTGAGGAAAAGATTGAAAGAAAATGTGAGAGATAAAGGGAAAATTTTCTTTTCGCAAATTTTTTTAAAATTAATCAAAGGCTTTCAGTCTGCCATTTTTTCTGTTCCTATTTTATCAAATTCGGACTTAAGGGTCCATCAAAATTCTTATTGAAATATAGCTGTAAAAGATGAGATTTCCACCATTTTAAGTTTAAACATGACTTCATTCACGTGAATGTCATATTAAATGTAGAAATTTTAATTTTTCCGACTAAAAAGTGGGAGCATCAAACTAAAATCTTTATTCAGACATTTTAGACCGTAAGTCGAACAATATCTTTCATCAAAACAAATTCTTGGGGGAGATTTTGATATGAATCTGATATCAATTGGCTGCATATATAAAAATAAAAAATTCCTAAATAATGGAAAAATCCGGGACTTCAACATATACCCATTGCTAACCAATATGAGTCATCATAATAATAGATTTTTTCATTAACACGAAACTTGTTTCTCTAGGTTGCGTCCTTTAAGCTGGAGTTGCATGATTTTTCTAGCTTCCACACTCAATCGCCTATGTATTTTTGGGTTTTAACAAGCCATTTCTATTCAGCAGGAAAAAATCTTTGGCTTCATTTCCCGTCCTACAAATTATACATAATTTTTGTTAAATTTCACAATGATTAAATATTTGTATAGCAAAATAGAAAGTTTATAAATTAAAATGTCATCCTCAATTACTTCCATCAATAATTTGGCAAATGAATCAATGGTAATAAGGATTAAGGTCTCACTCAATCCATCGCCGACACAATCTATCACTAATCAAATAAATAGATCTAAAAAATTTAGAAACAACTTTATGGAGGGATCTTTTTTCAAACGATTTAGCAAAGAATTATGATTTAATCCATGTTTCATAAAAATGGCCAACTACGTAGAAATAGCTAGTTTTGCCAATTTTCAATACGCTAAAATAGCGACACCCTTTAATAATTTTTCATGCTTAATATTTTAACAAATATTTACAGCCTAAAATTGAAATCAAATCCAGAATTAATTTAATTTTATTTATTTAATTGATACCTATTGAACGATGATCGAATGGGTCGGTGATTAGTTTAGGTTTACCTTTTTAATGATTTGTTAAGATTTTTATATTTAACTCATAAATATTAACGACTTAGAATTTAATGATTTTTAGTTTTTTGTGCATTTTCTAAATTGTTGGTATTAAAATTTTACGAATATATTTTTTTATAATTTTCATTACTTTTTATTAATTGAATGTATTATTTTTTTTATTTATATGTTTTCTGATTAATATCCTTAATTTCAGGCCCATATATTCGCCTTTCTTCCGCCCGATGATCTTGTTCGATTGGAGCGAGTATGTCAACATTGGCGCTATGTTGCTATGAAATATGCCTGGACTGAATTCAAAACACTGACGTTTGATGGACAGGAATTGGCACCATATGTCGGCAAGGTACCCTGACAGTTTCTAAAATTCGGACCCTTAAAAAAGCTCGTTAAGATTTTTTAAAATTAAATTTTGAATTTTGCGGATAAAAATTTGTGAGAAAAATTGATAGGAAGCTGGACATTTTGAGCATTTGGACCCTTTTGTCAAAGATTTTTTTATCATTTTTACTTTATTAAAGGAATTTTATATCAGGGAAACCGGCAAATGAGATAAAGGTCGCGCCTCTTTAAAACTTAAAAATCTGGAGAAAAGTATTCTTTTAACTAGATTGCTCGTGAGTGGGTTCACGGGGAAAAAAGAAGAAGAGGAGCTTAGACGCCTGGGGACTGGTGCGACGCAAATTTAGAGATGGACTGACTAGGGAGGACGGCTTGATGGATACCCTGCAATTTTTATGTGATTTTCGGCAACTTTCTTAGGAATATTGGCTGCTTTTCATTCAATTGTCTTTTTAAATGAAATTCTTTGTTTTGAATGATGCTGGCGTAAATTTTTTTGTTTTAAACAATTTTCTTAGAAAACAGATCACTTGTGCATTAGCATGTATGAAAAAATCGGTTAGCAGACATTTGCGCCGCAGACACTTGCGCCGCCGAACAAATCAGACATTTGCGCCGGGACATTTACGCCGCTCCGCAAAATGAACACTTGCATCGCCCGAATAAAATGAAATAAAAACATAAAAAAAAATTCAAAATAAATTAAAAATGGAATGAGATATTAGCAATCATCACTCCTCAGTACGTTACTCCAATTATGAAATTTTTTTAATTTTTTTCGGTCCAACTAGAGAATAGATTTCGAAATGGTTGTACCAGATATGTTTTTTATTGGTCCAGATACATATGTTTTCTATTTATCAATTTTTATGGGTCAAAGAACAAGTTATTTCTTTGTTTTAAATAAATCGGAATACCTTACTGATCACCGGACGATATGATTCCATTTTTAATTTATTTTGAATTTTTTTTAGATTTTTATTTCATTTTATTCGGGCGGCGCGTGTCCATTTTGTGGAGTGGCGCAAATATCCCGGCGCAAATATTTGATTTGTTCAGCGGTGCAAGTGTCTGCGTCGCAAATGTCTGCGGCGCAAGTGTCGAATTTGTTCAGCTGCGCAAGGGTCTATGGCGCAAATGTCTGCGGCGCAAATGTATAGACACCAAAAAATCCAATTTCGGAATTTTAGATACTTTTTCTTAAGGAGAGAGGAGAGTTTAATTTTCGAATTTTCGTCCCCTTCTTCCGCCGACCCCTGAAAAATCTGTTTTTAGTCTCTTTTCCTCCCTGACTACGGGCCTGCAATTGGTACACCGGCTGCACTTTGTAAGGAACCCTTGTGTTTTTTTCCGACATACTGGTTTATCGAAAGGCGGAGCAAGTCTCTCTGCTGCTGGTGTACCCCGTCCCAGTGTTTAAATGACCGGGGTTTATCGGTCGATGACCTGACCTGACCTGACCGAAAATTTCGGCCATCCAAAAATGACTGACCTGACCACAGGTTAAGTCAGGTCATCCGGTCAGCTGACCAAAAATGACCGAAAATGACCGAATTTTTTTTCTCACTTTCTCTAAGATTTTTCCCCCAAAATAATATTTGTGCAAATATTTTAAAGAAGAAAAATAGCTATATAGCCATATATCATTTTAAAATTTCTATTATGTTTTTTTAGAGTGGCGTATTTCCCCGGCGGGGACGGGTCACCGCAGAGAAGGGGACTGGCCACCAGTGCTCGGAAATTCGTACCGGGCCTTTTGGGCCTCTCGTATTTCGTACTCATACTCGTACCACCCAAAAAGGCTCGTACTTCGTACGTACTCGTACTTTTTTCGTACTTTTCTCGTACCTAGCGAAATAAAATCACAAAAATTCAAAAAAATTTTATTCTCGAAAATAAATGCCATTTTTTTGGAAAATTCTCAAAAATTGATACATTTTTTTGTTGAATGAGGAAAGAGTTTGAGTTTTTTCTTTTGGAGTACATATTTTCTAGGATTTTTTTTCTTACCAAACCGTTTCATTTTTGTATGATGATGTAGAGCAGAAATTTCTGCATTATAAGTAGGGTGAAAAGTTTTAGGGAATTCCCTATTTTTTTAAAAAGACCTAAAATCATAAGGAAACGCTCAAAAACACGTTTTTAGACATATTTAAACGTATTTTGATGAACTTTTTTCCCCTATTTTCCCTATTTCTTAACCCTGGCTGGATTTTTCCCTATTTCGGGACTTTTCTGCTTTTCTCCCTATTTTCTCCCTATATTGCCCATTTTTTAAGAAATTCTTTATAAAAATGCAATAAAAACCGAAAATTTTGGATTTTTTGGAAAAATTTTTAGTTTTTTCCGATAAATTTTTGGAAAATTTTTTAGATTTTCCGAAAAATTTAAGGAAAATTTTTAGTTTTTATATTAAAATTTTTAAAATTTTCGCAAATTTTTTTGAAAAATTTCGAAAAAACTTTTTTTAATTTTTTTATTTTCTTATTTTTTATGAATCTTCTATTTTTATTTAAAAACATCTCAAGATAATGGTTAAATTGATTTTAAAAAGGCTTAATATGTTTTTTAGACAAAATTTTTGAATTTTTAGATCATATTTTGGGAAATTTTTGTGCCTATTTTTGCCTATTTCGCCATTTTTCTCCCTATTTTCTTCCTATTTTGGCCTTTTTTGCTCCCTATTATGTCCCTATTTTCCCTAAAACTTTTCACCCTAATTATAAGACACAGAAAGTATTTGGTGTTAGAATTGAAAATCGGGAGAAATTCCATTTTTCGGAGTGATCCACGATCAGGAGGGTTAAGGCTGAAGTTGAAATCCCTCTGTTGGGTATTGGGTTAGGATTTGAATTTATTTCAAAAAGATTGTTTCCTGGCGCCAATTACCCCATTTGAATTGTGACATTTCCGACCCGCTCCCTATATAAATTCCTTCCCTTCCTCGATATTATTCACTTCCCATCATACCTAGAATTGTATTTTATTCTGAAAGTGAACTTTATTATTATTCAATATTTTGGAAACCAAATTCGTTCATTCGAATTATTATTTTATTATATTCTATTGTTGGTACTCTAAGGGCGAATACACAACACCCTCGAGGGGTTCAAATTTTTCATACCTTTAAGGTATATTTAATTTAATAATTATGCATATATAATTGAAAATTAAATTTTAAATAAAGAAGTATACGCTAAGGAAAAATTTTAGAGTGAGAGAAAATATGTATTTTCAAAAAAATTTGGAAAATTCTGGACGTAAACTGTACAACTACTCGATTTTCAAAAAAAAAATTTATAGGCATAAAATTTCAGAAATTTTCATAAGTTATGGATTTTGAAATTTTCAAGTTTGTTTTTTCGAAAATTTCAAGGGCCTATGGTTTTTATGTAATTTTTGCAGGCCTAGAAGTATGTCGGGTTTTGGCTTTTGGGTACCGGTCTTTCGGGTTGTCGATCTTTTGGGTGTCTGTTTGCCACCGAAATATGATGTATAAAATTTATTTTATATATGGATGCATATTTTTAAGCGTTTTACAAGGCACCAGGAAAATATTTATCAGGATTTTAGTTTATTAAGGACGTTACCAGATTTTTGATGTTTGGAGATCGTCACCTTGGCCTGGACTATCGAGTTGAGATTTTTCTCGAGTTTTTTGTCTATGTCCTCGAACTAAAACTGTTTGTCTTCCTCCATTGGTCCTATCTCGGATCCTTTCTCGGTCTCGGATATATTTCTCTGTCTCAATCTCGGTTCTCAAATCTCGGGAAAATTTGATGCCTATTCGTACTTTTATCTCTGAATCCTTCCTTATCCTTACTCAATGACCATTGAACAATTTAGCCGGCCATGTACCAAGCGCTGATCGATCGATGTGCTAAATACTTGCGCGAATTGACCATTCCGCCCCTTGGACGACACAACATAGAGCTTGAATGGACAATGATGCGCAATTTACGTCATTTGCGCTTCAACACTGTATCGGCCGATACATTGTACGCGCTTGCGAATATGAATTTACGGACCATTTATTTCCAAAAATTGGTAAACAATGACTCATCTAGAGTGACTTTTAATTTACCTATTTTTGCCTGTTTTGCCTTTTTCGTGCCTATTTGCCTACTTGCCTATTTTGTGCCTATTTTAGAAATTTCAAGCATATTTTGTGCCTATTTTGTCATTTTTAGCCAAAAATGTTTTGGCACTTTCAGCATATTTTTTGCAATTTAAAAATTTATAACTTTTTGCATTTTAAAAATTATAACTTTTTTGCATTTTTTAGGCATTTCTTAGCCCTTTGTAGTTCCTTCTCCATTTGGTAGCTATTTTTGAATTTTAATCATTTCATGCCTATCTTTTTCAACTGTCAGGATTTTTATGAAAATTTTCAAAAATGATTAGTGAAAATCAACAAAATGGATAATTTTTATTGGTTTTCGTTAAAATTTGTGTTTTTTTTGTAACATTTTTTACATGTTTTAGTAAATTTAGAACATATTTTATGTAAAAAATTTGGTCATTTTTATGCCTATTTTGGTGCCTATTTTGGCTTTTTTGAGCCTATTTTAGGCGCCTATTTTGCCATTTTTACATTCCTAACTATCCTCACCCTAGTAATGAGGCAATTTGAGGTAACATTTCGGTCAATTTGCCATCAAACACATATAAAATGCACTACAGAAAAATGCGAAATCTCTTTAGTTGTAATTTTTTGAACAGATTTTTGCAATTGCCTTGTTGCGTAGGATAAATCTCCGCGCGATCACACATTGCGAGGAAAGGTCAGACTGAGAGCCTTTGATTAATGTTAGAAAAGTTTTCGAAAAGAAAAATTCCTTTATCTCTCACACCTTCTTTCTATTTTTTTTCTCAAATAATACACCATTTCTTCTATCCATCGACTCTAGGTACCGTATTTCCTCTAATATAATGACATGCCATTATATTTTTCAACCTCGGCTGAAAGTACCATTATATTAGAGGTTGCCATTATATTGGAGGTTGCCATTATATATTTCAACCTCCGCTCAGACATCGTAGCCATGAAAAATTTTGGGGTCGCCGGAAGAAAAAATTCATGTTTTTAGATAAGTTTTTTGCTTCAAAAAAGTTTTCTTCAGAAATTTCACAGTAAATGAGGAGCGCGGCATTCCTTAGAGGGGCAGCCGGAGAAAATTTTGCTATTTTAGGCTCCCGTTATCCCTTCTGGCTAAGAACTTGTCATCGAAATTCTGGAGGGTCACATCGCTAAGCTTTATAAGATTTACTGATCGGTTATTATAATTATAACACAAGGTTTTTCAAAGAGTGTCCATAATTATGACTTTCTCTTCTATCTTATATTATCCTTTTAGCTGCTAGGAAAAAAGAAAATTGAGAGATAAAATTAACAGATACTGTAAATTCGGTCAGAGAATTTTTTATGGACCCAAAAAATTCCTCGATGTACTTATTATTCTCTCAAAAAATTAAAAATTTTATAAATTCTCAAAAATATCAAAAAGAAAAGATTAAAAAAAATACATAATTATTGTGCTGAAATAAATAATACGCATTTTCAATTTTTTCAAAATTTCTATTATATTAGAGGGGTGCCATTATAATAGAGTTTGCCATTATATATTACAACCTCCATCAGACATTGCCATTATATTAGAGGTTGCCATTATATTGGAGGTTGCCATTATATTAGAGGAAATACGGTATTTGTAACGATAAATTTTCTTTTTTCAGTCTGCCGTCATGGACATATTTATGTCTTATTTACATACTTAGGCTGTCAACTAAGTTCTGAGCCCTCTTCACATATTGCGTAAAAATATTTTTAAAAAAATCAAATAGACACCAAACAAACCCCAATAAATTATCATTATTATTTATGATGTGTTTTGACACTTTTTGGGCAAAAATCAATCCCGAGGGCTTAAAATTTTAGGAGTTATGAGACAGAGCACATTTGTGGGTCATTTTTGAAATGGTCAAATTGAACTAAGTTTTTCTCAAAAAAGGAATGGGATATAGACCAGTGTTGTCCTGATCCACCAAATTATGATCTGATCCATGATCTGATCCTGATCTGATCTGATCTGATCCAAGCTCCTGGATCAGATCAGGATCAGATCATTTTTGAAATCCCAGGATCAGATCAGATCACGTCCGGATCACTTTTTTTCGAGTGATCCGAAAATGATCCAATTTTTCAAAATTTTCGTCAAAAAATAGAAATTTTCCTCAAAAATTCAAAATTTCATCACAAGATACAATGTTTCCCAAAAGTGTTCTTTTTTTGAAATTTAGGATTTTTGGATAAAATATTCAGAATTTTTAGCAAAAATCAGGGCACAATATAAAATTGAATAACATACATATTGCTCCTGTGATTAGTAGTGATTTCCAATTAAATTTTAAATTGGGGGAAAAAGTTTTTAAATTGGGGGAAAATAACCAGATGGGAAGGATATGGTTTTTCGTTTTTTAAACTGAAAACTTTTCTCAACCAGCTCACAAAAATGCCTTAAAAAGACCAACTTTCTTGAGAAAAAAAATGTCTGATCAAAATTTTTCTTCAGTGTCCCTATCGAGATCGCCAACAATTAAATTTTCAGTATTATCCAAAAGCGACTTTGGAAAATTCTATTGAAAAAATTAAAATGAATATTAAAAAAGACAAAAAAATTTAAAAAACAGAAATTTTTTGCTCATCTCTATTCCCGAAATTCCTATCCCCGTCCCCGACTGGGCCATCTCCGATTCGTCCTCGAATTTTCTCAACTTCCACCCGTGTGCAACTCAATTTTGAATAATGAAATTGACGGCTACCATTCCAAATACCACCAAGTCAAAAATACCACCACGAACGAAAACTTTTTTGTAAGACTTGTTAGACCAAAAGTATAAAAGAAAAAGTTGTGTAGAATTTTATGCTCTATCTTTTATTGTTTTTAGTTTTTCAAATTTCCGCAAAAAACTTTGAAATTTTTCGAAAAACACCGATTTTTCGCCTTTTTTCGAAAATTTCGGAAAATTTCAAATTTTTTGCGGAAATTTGAAAAACTAAAAATACTAAAAAATAGAGCATAAAATTCTGCACAACTTTATCTTTTATACTTTTGGTCTGACAAGTTTTACAAAAAAGTTTTCGTTCGTGGTGGTATTTTGACTTGGTGGTATTTGGAATGGACGCGAAATTCACCACTTACATCAATGGTTATATGCGAAAATAAACAAAGATTATTTTTTAAAATTATATTTCATGTTATATATAGTCAATTTATATTAGAAATTGCCTCATTTTTCAAGCGGAAATTTCTGGTTGGATCATTTTTTGGTGATCCGGAATGATCTGATCTGATCTGATCCAGATCATGATCCAACGTGATCTGATCTGATCTGATCCTGATCCCAGGGGTCGGATCAGATCAGATCAGATCATTTTTGATGATCCAGACCCCTGGATCAGGATCAGATCAGATCATTTCCGAAAAAGGTGGATCAGGGACAACACTGATATAGACCTAATACAAATGTGTCCCTTTTTGACATCGATTTTGAAGAGCATTGTTTGTTGAATATTCAGAACAAAAATCAGCTTCCTAGCTAATCTGGTTAATTTTTTCTGGGGTGTCCCTTTTTGGCATCGATTTTGAAGCAATCTTCCAAAAATTTAGGGGAAGTACAGGGTGCGGCAAAAAAATAGCCCGCGGTAAAATGTTTATATCTTTTTTTATATACATCCAAATGACATCAAATTATAATCAAAAGTTGCGCAATCAAATATGGTACTAAAATAAATATTAACTTTAAATATGCCTAAACTTGGAATTACAAATCAGGACCAAAACGCGCGGAAAAAATTTTGACGCTGCGCCTCACCTCTTGGCTGGGCATTTTGGCTCAATCTCGGTAAAAGCTAAACTGAGCAACTTCAAATTTTTCTGCGAATTAACCTAGGCCCTGACCTTCAAAATAACTAAATTGAAATAATTTACCACCTTTAGAAATAGTGAATAAATGGGCCATCTTTGAGTTGACATGAAATCGAGTAAATGAGCCTGACACAAGTGTTGAATCTGGTGGACCTTGTGGGTGGGTGTTGAATCCTACCAAAAAATTATGTCCTAGGGCCCAAGAGTAGCCCATAGCACAAGGTCTCAAAATGCCTTAAAGAATTCCATCTTAGTAATTAGCTTTTTTGATTTTGACCCCCTAGTTACACGAAAATTAGGGTTTCTTTGCCCATTGGAAAAATTCGGGCTCAAAATCATAATTTTTAATGTTTTTGAAAAAACGATAATACGATCAGAAAGAGGAGCTTTTTCTACTTATATTCGATCGTTTTGATAGCTATGATAAGCTTTGATTGTGGAAAAAATATATTCCGCGAGAAGGATGGGGGTACCTGCGGCGCAGCGTCAAAATTTTTTCCGCGCGTTTTGGTCCTGATTTCTAATTCCAAGTTTATGCATATTTAAAGTTAATATTTATTTTAGTACCATATTTGGTTGCGCAACTTTTTATTATAATTTGATGTCATTTGGATGTATATAAAAAAATTTATAAACATTTTACCGCGGGCCATTTTTTTTGCCGCACCCTGTACAAAAATAAGCAACAGGAATTGAATTTTTGAAGTGTTTTAACTAATTTTACACTATATTATTGAAAGATAACGATTTAGTCTTTCGAAAAAAATCTCAAACCTGAAATTTCATTTTTGCACCCATAAAATGCCCTAATTTTGGGGCATTTTTGGCCTCTTACTACCTTTAATTGAAAGTTTTAAATTTTTTTTATTTATTGCACCGTAAAATTTTTTTTTGATTCTTTGGGCTATCATTTTCTGCAAATTTTGTATTTCCATCTTTACGGAGTTTTGGAGTACATTAAAAGTGTGCCTGAATTCATTTTTAAAAGGGTTAGCGCTAAAAATCTTAAAAAATTTTGATTGTGAATTAAATTAAGTTCCATCTATAAAAATGAAAAAGGATATTTTGGCCTATAAAATTAAAAAATCAAGTGGCTTAATGGCGAAAAAAAAGTTATGAATTTTTCAAAATCCAATGGAGAGGGCTCAAGACTTATTTGACACCCTAAGCAGGGCTGGGCACGGGCCTGCTTCAGGGCGGTCCGGCCCGGCCCGGACCTCCACAAAAAAAGCCCGGCCCGTACGACTACTAGGCCCGGCCCACCCCATCCCGGGCCGGCCCGGATAGGCCCGGAAAAAAATTTTCCAAAAATTTTCCATTCCAAAAAAATATTTTTTATCATTTTTAAAAATCAAATTTTTATCAAAATAAAACAAT
Source organism: Rotylenchulus reniformis (assembly GCA_001026735.1). NCBI lineage: Eukaryota > Metazoa > Nematoda > Chromadorea > Rhabditida > Hoplolaimidae > Rotylenchulus > Rotylenchulus reniformis. Next base: position 6,819 of record LDKF01000201.1, on the reverse strand, counting down.
AAAAATCATGAATTATGAATCCAAATAATATATTTGTTTAATCACCAATTTTTTAGATTTTTTTTAACAGATTTTTAAAATTTTAGAAATTTTTCATGTATAAATTTTTCAGCCCGGCCCTCCTCCGGGCCGGCCCGTGCCCAGCCCTGTCCCTTAGTATTAGAACTAGTTGGAGGTCCACGCCAACTCCTAGGAATGACACGCCCATTCCGATGGAAAAGAGTAAGGCGAGCAAAGAGAAAGGAGGCGCTAATGAGGCCACCAAACAAGCGCTTCGAAACTTCTTTGGAAATTTTTAAAAAAATTTAAAGGGTGCAGTGATTCTCAACAAATTTTCACAGTCTTCGCTTTTTAAAAAATTCTTAGACATCGGTTTTAATTTTCCTAAGAAATACAGGTCTAGAATTTTTTTAAAACGAGAAGTCAGGCTCGCTAATTTTCATTTTATGAATATTTATGTTTAAATAACAGGATGTTGGCGCAATCAGTTTAAATCAGGGCTTCCAGGTCTTGACTGAAGCTGAAAAAAGGACACCAAGCTTAAAATTAAAGATTTTGACGTCAAAAAAAGGACGCTTTTAAAAAGCTTAATTTTGCCTTCCAAAGCAGAAATATTAACAGATTTATCAATAATTTGATGTTTAAATCATATATTTCTCATTAGCAATAATTTGTTCCAATAATTTTCGATCACTGTTTGGAGTGTCAGCGGTCCCGACAGAGGCCGTCCGAGAAAATTTTGAAAATTTAGTCTTTTCTCTTAAGAAAAATTGATCATTTTTAGTAGGCATTTTTGAAGAAAATCCATTATGTGCGGTGCGGCGGTCCCGACAGGGGGGGGGGCGCCGGAGAAAATTTAGAAAATTTAGTCCTTTTTCTTAAGAAATTTGGTTATTTTTTGAATAAAATTTTCTAAAATCTCAAAAATAAAGGACAAAAAAGGACAAATAAAAAAAGGACATCTGGAAGCCCTGGTATAAATTAGAAAAAGAAAGAATCCCGTTAGAACTATAATAAAATTTTTTCAATAAATGGTCCTAAATATTATTTTTTTAATGGCTCAATTTTCCAAGAAATTTATACTTTTTCGAAAGCTTAGCAGACTAATAATATTTTCATTGTCGGCATTTCAAGGGCCTAGTGAGAAAAAAATTTTCGGGGGTGAGAAGTCGTTGAAATAAATGGTCGAAGAAACATTTGCCTTTTTTGCCTTAATATAAAACTGGTCAGCTTTTAAAGGTGAGTTTAAAATTTTGAAAATTTACATAACGAGGGAACCCTTTTGAAATTTTTCGACGACTTGGCATTTTGAAGGGGGATACAATTCCTTTGGCTTAGGCCTTGTTGGATTCAAATTGAAAATAAATAAATAAATAAATCTATTAAAAACAATTCGATTTTCGATGATCGAATAATCCTTTCAAATTAATCCTTTCTGCCAAGAGCTTTGTATTTTCGCCCCGCAGGATTGGCGTAGTGTTGCTGGACTGCGCAATCTAAACTCTCAGCTGTTAGGTAGCGAAGTTCGCAACGCAGAAGGCCATGGGTTGGTCCCAAGAAACGCAGAAGTTCGTAACGGATCCTCCCTTCGCTTGCTGGACATCAAATCGCAGTCCAGCAAGCTAGCAGGTGACAGGATCGGTGAACTGCTCGAACTCGCCGTCACAAATTGCCCGCAACTGGCTATATTGATGATGCCGAGCGAAATCACACTCAATGAGATTGTGCTGGCCAAAATAGCTCGATTTGAAAAGTATTTTTGGATGTAAAATAAATAAATCAATCAGAAGCAGAAAGTTTATCGATAGGATAGAATCAATTTAAATTTTGAACTTAATTAAAATATTAATAGGATATTAGATTTTTATCAAAAATCGTTTAATGGGTCAATCGTTGTATATTTGCACGATCATGAGCAATTGATTTAATTTGATTTTCTACTCCTAATTTATCTTGTATTAATTTTACCATAATATTTTAATTTTATTTTTTATTAATTACTTATTAGCAGGGCTAGGAATCATATGGAAATCCAAATTTTTCTGCGCACTCATAATGGCCTGAAAATCACGTAAAACACATTTTTAGCTTTATTAGAACCTTCTAGACATCATTTTATAATCCATATTTTCCATATTTTCCCATATTTCGGACTTTTTGTCCATATTCCATAATTCATCCATATTTTGCCATTTTTTCGAAAAAATTTTAAGCACAAATGCAATAAAAATCGAAAATTTTCGACAATTTTTTTGCGATTTTTTTCCATATTTTCCATATTTATGCAAAAACCTTTACTATGAAGAAAAAATTGGAAAAATTCTCTCAATTTTTCGGAAAGAAAAATGAAACTAATTTTTTATATTAAGCAATTTTACTAAGTATATGCAAAAACTTTACTATGAAGAATCTTGAAATGTACCTCATCTGCAATCAAAATTGATTTTTTTACCAATTTTCAGCAAAATTTTCATTTTTTGTTAACATTGATAAAAATTTTTGTCCATATTTTCCATATTTTTGTCCATATTTGACACTTTTTTATCCATATTTTATGGCCATATTTCGCAATTTTTTGTCCATATTTTTTGCTAGCCCTACTTATTAGTATATTTGGCTAGCAGATTATCAACTGGTTATATGTAACTATACCTGGTGACAAGACATAGAAAATTGTTAATTAATTGAGCAAATTACAATCTGATATTGTCAAAAGATGCGCAATAAAGTGGGGTACAATAACAATCATTGGGATCCAAAATGCCCACCCTTAGCTCATCAGATACATAGGGGAAGTCTTGTGGAAAAATTTTCGATAATGCGCCACAACTCGGACTGAAAATTGTTAATAACTGTACCATTCGCGGAGAAGTGCCTGCATGAGCAACTCCAAATTTTTGTCAGGAGTAGCACAGGCCCTGGCCTCCAAAATGGCCCAGATGGAATAATCCATCGGGTTCAGATCGGGAGAATAGGGAGGCCATTCTTGAGCAGTGACAAACCCGGTCAGATGGTCCAAGCGCCAGGTATGAACTTCGAGGTCCTTTTGGGTAGGGACAAAATGCAAATTAAAAATCCGTTCATTGACCTCAAAAGTAGCCTATAGACAGAGCTTTCAAAATGCCGCGGACATTTCCCCATATGTAATAAACTTTGTTGATTTTGACTCCTAGGTACCCAAAAATCTGGGTTTTTCTGCCCATGGAGAAGCTCCGGCCCAAACCATAATTGAAGATGGTTGTTTCGAATAACTGACAACATGGCCAGAAAGAGGATGATATTTTGCCTATATTCTATCATTTTAATGATTATGATGTGCCTCGATTATGAAAATTTTTCTGTTCGGGAGAAGGATGGGGGTACCTGCGGCGCGCTGGAGGAGCTCACGGCATCTTTGCACCCTAACTTTCTTCATGGCAACAGTTAGAAGCTGCGCTTTCTGGATTTTGTAGGGTTAGATGCCTAGTTCATTTTTGGCCATTAGTGGAATTGATTCTCTATTGATTCCAGTCTCGTGTGCGATTCGTGCATTCATTGTTTGATCCTTTTCCGGTTTCTGCTAGTGCTCACGGACTAGATCCCCGCTCTTTTTGAGGTCCTCTATTGTACCATATTCCCTAAGCTTATAATTTATTTTTTACTTTTAAAATTTTTTACTGGAATTTTTTGTTGATCGGGTAGATAGTCATCCCTGAGAGCCTAAATGGGGTTACAAATTTTGAGGCTCTTTTTCTCTAGTCGGATAATGATATTTTTGATATTCATTGGCTAGATTTTATAGAGAAGTGAATGGGCTAAAAAAATAAAAAAGATAAATGAGTGTAACAGGACTTTCTTGTCACCCTGTACTATAAATGAACATTTACAGGATCATTTATCTGAAGGTAAGCTTCGACTTGTCATCTGCTTACATATTTTGTAAGACATTGGCTAAAATTGGCCCACAGCTGAAGGGACTTGTACTGAAATGGATCGATTGTAGGGTAGGTATCGAATAAAAAGTTTATTAATTTTTTTTCCTAAATTTGAATTTTTATATTATCAATTTAATAATATCGCATATTTAATAAAAATGGTTCAATTTTTTCTCATTATCAGAAAGGATGTAAAGGTTTATAAAAATTGTGCCCTTCTTACACCTAATAAAATTTTAACTTTCCCGGAATGAATATTCTCATTTCACTTTTTAGTAATTAAGATTCGGGTTTTAAATTATTTATTGCACAAATTATAAAAAAATTCTCATAGTCAAAATTTCCACAGATTCTGGAACAGATTGCAATTCATTGTCCAAAATTGGAGCACTTTTCTTTTGGCATACTACATCACACAGAAAGGTGAGAAATTTTGTCGTTTTATTACGGATTTATGGTCAGGAAAAATTAATTTAAAAAAATTCTAGCGGCTCCTATCAGGGCTGCTGGCACCTCTAATCATATTTTATATTCCTCAATATTTTTTCGAAAAAAAATTTCCCGACGTCTCCTATCGGGACCGACGAATCTTTTTATTTTTATAGATATAGATAGTTCCATTCATTTTTAAAAAAAACATTAAATTTCTATTTTTCGTCCGTTCTGAAGAAAAAATTACGCAGAATTTTTTTTTCGAGAAAATGATAACCTAGTAACCTCCGCTGGACATAAAAATTAAAAACCCTTCATCCCGAAAGTCAAAGGGAATTTTTAAATTTTTATTGGTCTAAATATCTGGCTTAAAATTCTTAACAAATATTTTTAATTGTTTTAAATTCAGTTTACAAAAAGAAAAATATTTTTTCGGAATTTTTTTAATAATTAAAGGACTTAGAAAATTTCTTTTCCCCGCGGGTACCCAGCGGGGACTCGCAAAAATCTATCCCCGTCCCGCGAGGGTAGCCAGTCCCCGTCCCCGCGGGGAATAAATAACTCTAGTTAAAAATGCTTTTTGAAAATATTCTACTTCATGTTAGTATGTATTTTTGAACTAACCTATTGAACCGTCTAGCTATCATGACGAACCTACTTGATACAATTCTATTTAATTATTAGTTTTAACCATTTTATTGAAATTGATAATTTCTCAGTTTTCTGCAAAATGTTGCCGGTCTTCATGGGTTGGTACCGCAACAATGGAGCCACTCGATGTCTTATTATCGTATATACTCTTGTATTCCCCCTCTCCAGTATTCCCCTCCCCCCCTCTCTTGTATCCCCCCCTCAGAAACAGGGTTGGGCGAAACTCGGATTTTGCTCGAAACTCGAAACAGGACGAAACTCGGATGCCTACTGAAATCGAAACTCGAAATTCGAAACTCAAAAAACCTCGAAATTTCGAGGAATCGAAACTCGAAACTCGAAATTTTGAAAAATTTTCAAAAAAATTTTTGGCATGTTACAAAATAGTACATGTTCCTGTAAAAAAGAAAATAGGTGCAAGATAAAGCATGTACAGTTATAAATCCTATAAATCCGTAATAGGATCCTGTAGTGTAATTTTCAAAATCCTGTATCATTTACCAGTTTCATAGTCAGAAAAAAATTTCAGGGGAGGAGATGAAGTCCCCGGCGAAAAATTTTTGAAATTTTATCAAATTTTCTTATAGTAATTGATCAAATTTTTGTTTTTGGTGGAAAAATTTTTCGAAATATTTTTTTAAAAAAATTTAACTGGGGTACCCTTTTCATTTTTTGGACTTTTTTAGAACACCGAATAATGCGAAATTTAAAAAATTACTCCTGCGTTTTTTTTGAAAATTTCAGGCTTGTGGAAATTCTTCAAGGCCTGTATATCAATATTTTTGAATCTGGAAATTCTTTTTGGAGATGTATTGTCTTTGGGGATATTTTATATATTTTTTGCATTGTCCCCTATTCGGCGAGCTAAACTAGGGAGTAGAAAAAAGCGAAACAGTGTAGATCACAGACAACAAATTTGCAGGAGAGTCATGTTGATAAAAATATTTAAATGAAGACCCAATTCTTAGGGGTGCATGTTGCCAACCTAGACCCCGATTCTTAGGGGTGCATTTTGCTCGAAATTTCGAGCATTTTGCTCGAAATCGAAACTCGAAATTCGAAACTGAAAAAACCTCCAAATTTCGAGTAATCGAAACTCGAAATTTCGCCCAGCCCTGCTCAGAAAAGGGTTGAAAATTATTCCCGCTGGGGGATTACAAGAGTATATACGGTATATTTGCATCGCTTTGCATCATTTTGCAATTAATCAATATAAGTGGTCTAACCATGTATGTTGCTACTTGCTAGGCATCTTTGCTCGTTTGTCGTTAGAACAGTTTTGGATAATGGTATCACAACCTAAAAATTTTCAAAAATTTCAAGCATCCTCAAGGCGCCCATAAAAAGTTCGTATTTTTAAATTTGTGTTTCTGCCCTCGACCTTTCTATGTATGGCCTGTGCTTATAATAGCAAATTTTGAAAATTTCATGCGTCTGGAATTTCTACGGTCATATTTACAGCCTGTATTCTGCACTCCACTCCGTGTTCCAACTGAAACATCTTCGCTCAGTTGCCATCTATTGCAAGCGGGCATTCGCTCCGCCGGACAACAACGATATGACGCGTGCTAAACTTTTGCACACAATCAGGGAACTCAATATAAAGGAAAACAAAGAGGTGGCCGCTCTAGAAGTAAGCGAAAAAATTAATTGAAATATAGATACCGTATTCTTTCTAAAATATCTAAACTGAGATTATTCCCCTTTAAAATAAGACCTTCTCTTGCGTATGAAAAAATAAGATCCTACTCTAAAATAAGCTCCATCATCCTTGGAAATCTAGCCATTAAATCCATACTTCGGCAAGGGGGGTCAGACCCTC
>LDKF01000200.1:68210-105895 GCA_001026735.1 Rotylenchulus reniformis | reverse complement strand
GCAAAATGTATTTAACCGGCTCATAGTACTGGTAGCTAGACGGTTCAATAGGTGAGTGCTGAAAATTAATTTTTAACTAGAAATTTTATTGTTGGGCTCGCCTTAACATTAAAATTATTAGTTAAAAATAAATAATCTTTCAGCCCGCACCTATTGAACCGTATGGTTGCCTAAGCACCCCACGCATTATGAAGGATAGCCGAGTCATATTTGAAAAAAAATTTTGACGTCAAAAAAATTCGACGGCAAAAAGTGACGTCAGATGACGTAGGACGTCAAAATGGATGCCAAAATCGGATTCAGCATCAAAAATTACCCCCGGGGAAGTCTTTTTTACATTGGTTTCTGAATAAAAAAAAATTTTTTTTAGGGTTCCGGATTCTTTACCATTGCCAATCGAAAATATCATCAAGAATAGTTAATGAATTGGACTCAAATCAAGATAATTTTATTTGATTTTCAGGCAATTTTCAGCCCCCGCAAAAATTTCAATTGGATAAGTATTTCTGATGCCCTAGTCTTAACTAATATTAAAATTAGACCTGCTAAAAATGGAAGTACCAAGATGGTCGGATGTATAATTGAAATTCAGATTCACTATCAAAAAACTAAAAATGCTGTTTTTATGTGAAAAATGGAAAAAAGAAAATTGACGAAAAATCAATACTTAATTAAAAATCATAGATTCGATTTATCAAGAACAAAATCGGAGCTCAGATTCGTAATCAGCACCCCAAAAAACCCTAGGGTGCGAATTTTCAGACCAGATTATTCATTTTTTCCGCGGNTACCTCGTATTTTTCGTGCACTTTAAATTTATTCTCCTTTTTTGAAAAAATTGAATATAGCTTATCAGCCATTATTGAATGCTGAAAAGTGTGGTGGTGTCGGCGGTCCCGATAGGGGCCGCCGGAGAATTTTTTTTTGAAGATTAGCCTCTTATTCCTAAGGAAAATGCTGAGAGAAAGTACGAAAATTGAGGCCCAAAATAGTTTTCGTACTTGCACATCGCACCATACTTATGGTATTACGAGTAAGAGTACAAAATACGAGTTCCGAGCAGTAGTCCCCGACTGAGGGGGCATTTGAAAATTCGATTTTTCAATTTTTGGCAAATTTTTAAAGAAATTATCATTCTATATAATGCTATTAGTCCAGGGTTCGCAGATGTCCTTTTTTTAAAGATTTGTCCTTTTTTTGGACCAACTGTCCTTTTTTGTCCTTTATTTTTTAGATTTCCGAAAATTTATCCAAAAATGATCAATTTTCTTAAGAAAAAAGGACTAAATTTTCAAAATTTTCTCCGGCGGCCCCTATCGGGACCGCCGGCACCCTCACATAGAGGATTTTCTTCAAGAAATGCCCTTAAAAATGACCAATTTCTTAAGAAAAAAGGACTAAATTTTCAAAATTTTCTCCGGCGGCCCCTATCGGGACCGCCGGCACCCTCACATAGAGGATTTTCTTCAAGAAATGCCCTTAAAAATGACCAATTTCTTAAGAAAAAAGGACTAAATTTTCAAAATTTTCTCCGGCGGCCCCTATCGGGACCGCCGGCACCCTCACATAGAGGATTTTCTTCAAGAAATGCCCTTAAAAATGACCAATTTCTTAAGAAAAAAGGACTAAATTTTCAAAAATTTCTCCGGCGGCCCCTATCGGGACCGCCGGCACTCTAAACAGTTTTTTAAATTCCATATGCAAGGAAATATATAATAAAATTTCCAGATATTGAAAATTGTCGGAACAAATCGTTGCTTCTGAAAAATATACAATTTTTGCTTCTGAAAAATATACAACTGATGATATGATATGATAATTTTTTCAAATCAAGAAGCTAAGATTATAATAAAATGGGCGTTTCTTAAAAATAAAAAAATGGGCGTTTCTTAAAAATCGGCCAACATATTTAAACTAATTAATATATATTTTAAAAAACCTAAATTAAATTATTTACCCAAAAATAAGATTTTATAATAAAAAAATTATAATTAAATTTTGATGTTAAGACATTAAGCCACCAATCTGACCAAAAACTTTTTTTGAAGCGCCATAAGTATAAAAGGCCATAAGTATAAAAGATAAAAGCAAAATTGTGCTTTCTTGTGGTATTTTTCGTTTTCCCCCCAAAAATTTCGAACTTTGGCCGAAATTCGAAAAAGTAAAAAGACCAAAAGACAGAGAATAAAATTTTAGACAACCAATAAAATCTTTCTTCACAACCAATAAAAATAATATTTTTGCCCCAAATTTATTTTTTTTCTTTAGAAAAAAATTTAACGTATTTTGCTGAAAAATTTAGTAATTTTTGTGGCTAGTTTTTTTTACAAATTTCATCTTTTTTTGTTTAGCTGAATAGATTATTAGAACTTAATTAATTTATAATATTATTTTTCTTAATTGGATTTCAAGACTAAATATACTGCTCAAAATTTATAAACATATCCTTTTTTTCTTTTAATAATAACTTGATTTGACCGATTTTTAAGAAATGCCCGTTTTGGCCGATTTTTAAGAAATGTCCATTTTGGCCGATTTTTAAGAAATGCCCGTTTTGGCCGATTTTTAAGAAACGCCCGTTTTGGCCGATTTTTAAGAAATGACATAGCTCCGTCAGATCAACCTAGAAATGCTATTATTTATTTGATTTCCAGGCCATTTTGAGGCCCCGTCAAAAAAAATCCGCATCGATATTTTTTGATGCTCTAGTAATTACAAAATAGATAATATTCGAATTTTAAGTAGAGATCGGACTGGTCGGTTAAACGATCGGGTTTTTCGGTTTCGGTTTTGTGACCGAAAATAACCGACCGAAAATTTTGGATTTTTTCGGTTTTTTTCGGTTTCGTTTTTTCGGTTATTTAAACGAAAATAACCGACCGAAAATTTCTCAAAACCGATAAAACCGACTGAACTTTTTCATCAAAAATTTTCTTAAGGAAAAAGACCAAATTTTCAAAAATTTTCCCCGGCGGCCCCTGTCGGGACCGCCGGCACCTCCATACAATGGATTTTCTTCAATAAAATGTCTTAAAAATGACCAATTTTCTTAAGGAAAAAGACTAAATTTTCAAAAATTTTCTCCGGCGGCTCCTATCAGGACCGTCGGCTCACAAAAAGTTATCTTTTTTGTATACTTACATATGTATGAATACGAATTTGAAGGTTTTGGCAATCGTTCGGAATTGCGGTCCCGCGGAAAAAATGAATAATCTGGTCTGAAAATTCGCACCCTAGGGTTTTTTGGGGTGCTGATTACGAATCTGAGCTCCGATTTTGTTCTTGATAAATCGAATCTATGATTTTTAATTAAGTATTGATTTTTCGTCAATTTTCTTTTTTCCATTTTTCACATAAAAATGAATGGAAATTTATAATACCTACCGAGAACCTATTCCTCGTCGGTTATCCTCAAATCAAAAAATCCATGATCTGTATAATGAAATAATTTAAAATAAAAGCTGACCGGGGTCATGATTGGATGTGGGCTTAATGAATTTAGTTGATAATAGGTATGTAGGTCGATAAGTTACAAAGTTACATAAAAAAGTCCAAAATAGAAATAGAAAGGCAATGGTAAAGAATCCGGAACCCTAAAAAAAATTTTTTTTTATTCAGAAACCAATGTAAAAAAGACTTCCCCGGGGGTAATTTTTGATGCTNAGCATCAAAAATTACCCCCGGGGAAGTCTTTTTTACATTGGTTTCTGAATAAAAAAAAATTTTTTTTAGGGTTCCGGATTCTTTACCATTGCCAATCGAAAATATCATCAAGAATAGTTAATGAATTGGACTCAAATCAAGATAATTTTATTTGATTTTCAGGCAATTTTCAGCCCCCGCAAAAATTTCAATTGGATAAGTATTTCTGATGCCCTAGTCTTAACTAATATTAAAATTAGACCTGCTAAAAATGGAAGTACCAAGATGGTCGGATGTATAATTGAAATTCAGATTCACTATCAAAAAACTAAAAATGCTGTTTTTATGTGAAAAATGGAAAAAAGAAAATTGACGAAAAATCAATACTTAATTAAAAATCATAGATTCGATTTATCAAGAACAAAATCGGAGCTCAGATTCGTAATCAGCACCCCAAAAAACCCTAGGGTGCGAATTTTCAGACCAGATTATTCATTTTTTCCGCGGGACCGCAATTCCGAACGATTGCCAAGGTTTTAATTTAACTTAAGGACGGAAATTATTTTATGGCTGCCAACTGACGAATTGGATGAGAATTTAAATGAACCCGATGAGCTGATTGAGTTGCCCTTAAAATCGCCACTGGCCAAAAAGCCTTTGCTTTCTTTTTTTGATGATGCTTTATTAGCCGTAAATTCAAATTATGAGGGTATTTATTTGATTTTCAATTTATTAATTTTAATCTTTTTTGTCAGAAGCGACAAAGCCAGATTTGGCAGGAGAAATTTTTTTTAATATTGAAAAAAACCGAAACCGAAAAAATAACCGAAAATTTTTTTCGGTTTTTTTTCGGTTATTTAACCGAAAGAATTTTGGGTTTTTTCGGTTTCGGTTTTTTTCGGTTATTTAACCGAAAATAAACGACCGATGCCTTTATCCGATCTCTAATTTTAAGTATCAAATAAACAATTGAATTCTTTGGTGGAATTCATCGGATTTCAATTAGCAATAATATGATGAATCATAGCAATAAATTGGCATGGGAAAGGGCTTTTTAACCAATTTTAGATTTATTTTAATCATTTTGGTGCAATTTTTTAATATAAAGATTAGAGACCGGGATTATTGAGACGAGAGTTTCGTGAATTTCGACTCGAGATCGATCTCTAAAAATTTCCATCTAAGCCCTCCCTTTAAAATAATAAAATTCTCCCAAAACTGAAAAAGCTCAAATTTAGGTATTATAAAAACACATTCCCTATGATTACGATTTGCGTGACCCATTAGAAAGTGTCTTTTATGATTTGTTTGTAGTAGTAGAGAGAACGATTTTCTTATGGCAAATCGCCCGACAGTTCGAAAATGCTAAAAATGGTTAATTTCCGCAAAAATTGATCTTTGTCGATAGTAGACGACTTATGCAAAAAATAATTAAATTCAGATTAATAAATCAGAAATGGGTGGCGATGTCACCTTTAGAAACGCACTATTCCATAGACTAATTTGAAGCGAAAATCTCACGAATCCCGGTCTTGATCTCGATTTGCGAAAATCACTTATCGAAATCAAAAAATTTCTGTCTTTTAGAAAACATCTCAAATATGGCCCACAATAATATCAATCATCTTTTTCCATTGCCAATTGTCTTTATTGTCCTTATAATATTCAATCAACATTGCAAGGGTATTTACATATTAATCAAATCAGCGCGATTCCAATAATTTTAAATTTATTTATATTTTTCTATAAATTTATAAAAAAAAATTCGAGGGGTGACTTAACGCAGGGAAGGTTATATTTTTCAACATCCGCCTAGTTAGATTTTTCTACCCCATTTTTTGAATGAGAGATTGTAATGAATAGAGATCAGCCGCGAGAACCCAGCGAGATCTCGGTCGAGATTCTCGGTCAAATCTCAGTCTCGGTCTAATCTCGATCCGAACCGAAAATGACCCAGCGAAAAAAATGACCTTTTTTGACCGACGAGATTCTCGGTCAAAAAAGACCGAGATTTCGACCGAGACCGAGATTTTTAAAATTTTGCCTTTTAAACAAAAATATTCTTTTTTTTATAAAATTGTTAACAAATAATAAAATCAACAATTAGTATCGGTAATTGAATAATGGAAGTGCACGGTTTAAAAAAATGATCATCTCAGCTTTCCTTGCCTTAATTCTCATCCGCCTGTATGAAAAAACATCGAGAGCAGTAGAAAATGTCGATTCACTAGCCAGACTTATAGCGGGAGAAGACAAAAAGCGGCGCGAAAATTCTGCCAAGATGGCAAATCTGAAATTGTAAAGGATAAGAAACCTAAAGGCAATAAGTTAAGGAGAAAAACCTAAAATTATTTAAGAAATTCAGGATAAGAAATAGTGTTAATAAAAATTTCCGATAATGCGATATATTGTTCATGCTTCCCTGAACTTAACATTAAAGTGCGAGTCGTTGGATGGTTTAGTGAGGCCAAAGATGCTAGAATATAGCACACATGATTAATCACTTTCTTGTCCAAAATTGAAAGGCCACCTGCACAAATAAAATAAAAGGTAAATAATGTTAATTCTATCAATTACCTCCACTTGTCATGTTAACAAATTTTTCCATGCAGCTACTGCTCGTCACTGTCTCTCTTTTTTTACAATTCAGTTAATTTTGTATAAAATTCCGTTTCCGCATGTTTGGTCTTCAGATCAATCACCAAACCTTTTTTGTTGTAATCGGTTGTACTAATAATGCTTTTTTTGGCATTATTATTTTTTTCATCAATACATTCGGCGGAATCTTTTTTATTTTATTATAGAGGCCAATTTGCCAAATAATAGCTTCGGTTCTTGGCATTATCCTTTACAAAAATCATTCAATTACAATCATAAACGCAAACAAATTATATGGTTAGCATTAATTTGTATAATAAAAAGCAATAATAAAAAACTATAAACCGATAAATCGAATAATGGATGAAAAATTTTATCAGTAATAAAAAAAATTTGTCAATGAAAATATCGCGTCGCGTAAATGGAAATTTAAACCGAGTTCTCGGTAAAAAATAACGGTCCAGCGAGATCTCGGTCGAGATTCTCGGTCAAATCTCGGTTCCGAGATCCGGGATTTTTGACCGAGAAATCTCGATCGGCCGATCTCTAGTAATGATAGAGATAAATGTTTTCGTGATGATCATATAATCGATGTTACCCTATTATCCATCACAATTTTCTACTTATACCAAAAAAGAAACAAGAAATCAAAAACAACAAAATAAAAAGCATCGATTCTATTGAATTTTTATTTTTTGTTTTCATATATACTATGTAAAATTTAAATTTTGAATAGAACCCTTGGGAGTTATGCTTATGCTTGGAGGCTTATATTTTTCAACTCCTCTTCAGAGGTAGGATCCGTTTGAGGAAGCTTCAAATTCAGTGGGGATTGTTATATACTTTTTACGATAATTTTTATAAATTTGGTCTTTAAAGTGTTGAAAAATATTTTAAATTGGATGACCACATTGATGCTTTTTATGACCCAGCATCGATTAATCGTCATTTATGATAAAAATTTTTATTTTAAAGGCATAATGGATAAGAAAAATTGCAACAATTCATTGTCTTTGACTCAAACAAACAAAGCTTTTTGCATTGATGGAAACAGGTTCTGAAGAGTGATTTAAAAATATTTGAAATTTGAGCCAAATAAACAGATTATTAAAATATTTTCAAAATTAATTATTTATTTTTTTCAGAGGATTCCATTTTAAATTTTGCAATCTTGTAATTTAATTAATACGTTATTTATAGTTAATAGTGTAAATAATATTTTTAGCTAAAAAATATTCGTCAATTACCGATTTTTTGCATTTTTTAAGTCAAGGTACATTATAATAATTAGTGAGTTTTTTTGCGATGAATTTGATAGATTATTATTCGGTGCAGAATAAGTAGAATAGCAACAATGAGTATTTATATATTCTGAAAATTCAAAACAAGGAGAAAGAATATCGATCAAGTTTTTGATGGGTTTTTACTCCCTTTTTTGCTGGTTTTTAGATTCTTTTAGTTTTATTGTTTATTTTTTAAGATTTATACAACCGATTTTGACATTATTACATGTTGTTAAAAAATTACAATAAATATATTCTGAGGCGAAAAAAATAACTAGGGCTGGGATTTTTAGTCTATAAAACTATTTCTTGCCGCATAGTTTATGGCCAATATGCATAAAAACATGTTTTTAAAGTTGTTTGGTGCATTTTTAAGTGAGTTTTTGCCTACTATTTTCAACTATTTAGAGGTTTTAGAATTAATAATTTTTTACTAAACTATTTAGATTTTAGCAACTATTTGTAACTACCGTAAAACCTGTATTAGAACACCCGGTGTTATATTTTTCAATACCTCTGCAGCTGCAGCAGAGGGGTGGTCTATTTGAGGGGGGTGTTCAAATGTAAGGGGGAGTGTTATATTTTTCAACCTAGGCGTAGGGAGGAGGGGTACTATTTTTCGACTCCTTTTTTAGGGAGAAAATTTTTTGAGGGAGAAAATTGCATAATAATAAAAACTGACCTATCATCAAACTCGTATTCTACATACCTCGGCAAGGGCCGCAAGTGGGGTCGGGTAAGAGGGGGGACTTCGCAGGGTGGCCCGGTCGGGTGACTGGGGGAGGGGGTCTAGTCTAGAGGTCGGTCGGTGGGAGGGACTTCGCAGGAGGGGAAGGGTAGGTGCGAAGTGGGGTAAAAAAGGCAAAATTTTTAAAGAAAAAGGGTCCAAATTCTCAAAAATTTCTCCGGCGGCCCCTATCGGGACGCCGTCACCCGTTTGCGAAATGGTATGTTTTGTGTTGTCTTATCCACTTCGCAAATCGACCACCTCGCTCCCTGCGAAGTGATCTTAAGCAAAAAATTGATCGATTTTCTTTAAGAGAAAGACTAAAAAATCTCAAAATTTTCTCCGGCGGCCCCTATCGGGACCGCCGCCGGACCCTTTTGCAAAGTGGTCTTAAGCAAAAAATTGATCAATTTTCTTTCATAGAAGGACGAAATTTTTCAAAATTTTCTCCGGTGGCCCCTACCCTCCTGCGAAGTGGTCTATTTTGAAAAAAAAAGAAAGGCAAATTTTGAAAGGCAAATTTTGAGATTCGGGCAAGACCAAACTTCGCAAAAATGGAAAAAATTGCCTCAAAAAGTGTTTTTTTTAGCAAAAATTGACCACTTCGCAAACGAAAAATAACAAATTTTCGGAAAAAATTTGCTCCAGAAGGTGAATTTTGGCAAAAAATACCACTTCGCAAAAATTTTTGGCCGACCCACCACAACGCGGGAGGGAAGGATTGACCATGGAAGAAATCCCCGGGCCCTGGGGATTATGGTGTTGAACCCATGGCATGAACCCTTCCCCAAACTTGGACAGATAGAATGGTCATGGCTTTATTCCTCCAAGGCGATATCAATAGATGGATACATCAGAATGGTCGTCCTATCATCAGCTCCCGATCGACTCTCACTCCCGACTGACTGACTGACTGACTGATCATCTGGGAAGGAAATGCACAGATGAACAAAAGGGGCGGGGCAAAGGAAATGGGGACGATGATCAAAGAACGGGATGGGAAGAGAGTTATCCAATGGCTCCAAGAGATTGAATTTTGGGGTGCCGCCGGGAGAAACCCTCACAACTCCCCCTTCACCAGGATCGTCCCCGATCCTCCAGATAAAAATGAGAGTGAAGGTGAATAGAAGAGAAAGAGAGCACCCCGAGATGGGCAAGACCGTCTGCTGGCATGAACACACCCTTGCAGCACTCCGTTCTTTGTCTACCGCCGGCAAAACAGCCCTTCACTGCCAACTTTCACACATCCCGCCGCAATCAACTGCAGTCGCATCCTTGCTCAGACGTTGTCTGAAGCAGCCTCAGATGCTGGAACCTGCAGCCAACTTGATGCAGTACCATCGGCACGTTGTTTGGGCATTCTGGTCATCCCGTGCAGCTGCCGTGGAGGGAGCGCCCTGATCGGGCAACCTGAGCCCCAGCTCCGCAGAGGGGTACTGAACAGGCGTGGTTGATCAACCCGGGGCCCACGGTTGGCATCAGCGCACGGAGAGATTGGACGGCACGAAATGTAGTTGTCGTCGTGGCGACAATGCTAACACAGCACATCGCACTGGCCAAATCCACAGTGCCCTTCCGCTACTTCACTGCTGCCTGTCTTGTTGTTGACCGCCAACAAAGTCGCCAGGGGGTGCCACACTTCCCAAGCATGCCAAACCCACTCGGTGAGATGAATGAGGATGAGTGAGAGGAGAAATTAGTGGAGGAAAGGCTGGACCCCAGATCCGGAGAAAGCCATGATGGCTCCCCAGGCGGCGAAAGAAGGGGAGGGAAAATTGGAGATGTGAAAATTGTAGCCACCGGCAACCTCTCCTCCCATGCCACGGGAAGGTTCCCTTCCCCAGGATGTACTCGCTCTCTCCACTGCAGCACATTCATCCTTCCTTCGGATCGGAGCACCACAGCCAGCAATCCTGCTTGCGCCACCTGAACAAAAGAGAAATAAGAAAAGTTGACCCCCTTGCAGGCTTAGTACCCATGCCACACTGACCCTGACCACCGTGGTTTGACTCTTCTTCAGACCTCACAAACTGCCTCAATCTCGCACGCCTGCCATCCCTGCCAACTAGTTTGCTATCTTCTCCATGGCTACTGCCCTCCTCCATATCCATACCAATGTCCAAGAAGTCCGGTGCCATGATGTCCGTTTCCTGTTGGGCCAGCTCCATGAATGCCTTCCATGGTGCCCTCCGCAGAACCGTCGTCGATCACCACAAGACCGTGCGCACCTCTGGACACTGAGACATCCATGCGATCCGACTCTGCCCAGAACGGCAAACGCCTCTTCTCCGCCACTGTCCAATGTGTGCACGTTGCCATCATAACCACAAGCGGCACATCATGCCACTGGGTTGCGTCGGTTGTTGCGATGATGACATGCTCCAGCTCCAGTTCGCCCTAGACCATCCTGGCACATGCACACGCAACAGCACTGCTTCCAACGTTTTATATAGACGCCACAGCACGCGCATCAACCTGTGTAATTGCTCACGGTTAACAGATGACAGCGACGCCTCCTCGAGCACGACTTGTCCGACCTGGCGTACTAAAAAGAACACTTCTCACCGGTAAGCGCATACGATTCTGCTCCATCAGCCAGTTACACATTTTAGCCGATCTCTTCCTCGACATCGAGAAAGCATGACAAAACAACGGGAAAGTCACGGGAATGGCGAGAAAAGGAGTCAAGAAACGCCGAATGGCTCACCTTTCCAAATCAGGCATGGTCACGGCTACGGCTAAGCCGCGGTTAACCGCGGCTAGCCGCGGCTACGGCCGGCTACGGCTACAAATTTTTGAAAAATGACGCGGCTATAAACGGCTACGGCTATGAATCCCACGGCTATAGCCGGCTACGGCTATGCAAAATCGTAGCCGTGACAATGCCTGTATTCCAATGATACTCAATCTCACAAATGCATGATCTCCGCTCAGGTCATACCGCAGAGGCACATCCTTCTCAGTCGCCCGACAGGAACTGAATGTCCCTCTCAGTCGCCCGACTGAGGGGACTAACTCATCGAAACCATCCAAGATGAGCAGTGATTTTTAATTATCACAAAGAAATTTTTTTTGCAATTTCCCAAATTAAAGAAATGAACTGAACACCATTACTGTAAAAAACTTACTCATGGATGGAGGCTATTATGAGTGCTATTGGCACGTAGATCCACTGTCGCGAAAATCGCGAGTTTTTGAGCAGATTTAATAATTTATTTTTGTATTTCTTTTCTCTTATTTTTTTTCTGCAAAATCACAAAGATTTTGCAATATCCGCCGTTTCCGGTCCATTCCTTTGTTCCGTCGAAATGATCCCTCCCCCGATCGCTAATGGAATTCCTTCCTCTCTCTCTCCATTTTCTCTCTGTTTATTGTACTATTTCCCCGGATATCCATGATTCCGCTCACGTGAATAGGCCCTTTATAAACCCCTAGAATTTCCCCCGATCATCCCATTTCCTTTCATCTGTTTATTTTTAATACCTTTTTATTGTATTTTACTGGTTCTTTTAAATAAATTTATTTTATTTCTTCCTTTTCAACTGTTGGCAAAAGTTTCGTACTTTTCGCCACAGTTTTTGCGGCTCTGACCTGTTTCCTTTTAGTAGAGAATTCCTCCGTCCAAGCAGTAATTTGCACTCTGCAGCAAACGCATCTTTCTCTTGCTGCTGAGCCCATCTGAAAAATGCCACTGCAAAAAATCGGATGTATGCCATGGCCTCTGGGTCCCTTTTCTGCTCTTTTTCCAAATCAATTTCGCATGTCGTGCCGTCTTCGTTCCGAAAGTCATGCTATGCATGAATGGACCAGCAATTACCCTGGAGTATTGCTCCATAGCCAAGCAGACAGGGAATTCGACGATATCCTTCAATTCCTGAAAATTCCGCACTTCAGCTGCCGATGCTCCTTCCACAGCGCGATGTCAGAAAATCCGACAAGGTGTAATGCCTGCCAGCAATATGTACGATATCTACCAAGCAATATTTACCAATTTGATCTGAAAGTTCTGAAGTTCGAGTTAGGGGACAAAAGTGAGCACAATCAAACAACAGATCAACTAGCGGACGCACCCAGTGAATTTTCCCGCAGTGGCGGAAGCCACACAATGATTACCATGGCTGTGGCGGACGCCACTCAATGATTTTTCCGCGGTGGCGGCCGCCACTTAATAATTACCTTGCTATGACAATCAGACAACGTCGTTCTAATGCGACATATTTTTACGTCATCAAATCTTGTGACAAAATAAAATTTAAAATTCACAAGTATTTTTTGACTCTTTGTCGCAGCCTTTGATTCTTACGGGGCACTCCTTATAAAATTTGATTATACCTCTCAATCGTTCCGATATTCTAATTATTAGATCTATTTATTGATTTTCAATCCCACAGGGTACACTTCTTTGTGGGGCATCCCACAGAGAACTCTCCTCTGTAGGGCATCCCACAGAGAACTCCTCTGTGGGGCATCCCACTGAGCATTCTCCTCTGTGGGGCAATCAAAACCTACCCAAGAAATCAAAGAAACACTATAATGTCAAAAGAAAATCAAAAGAAACACTATATATCGAATTGGATACCCGTGTGATATAGGCCAGAATCATTGACCAATATTCCAAGTCTATACTTCCACTATCTGTCGGCATTCACCAGGATTGACTTAGGCTTTGTGTCGATCGACACAGAGGAGGATTTCCCTTGTGTCAATCGACACAGAGAAAGATTTCCCTTGTGTCAAACGACACAGAGAAAGATTTCCCTTGTGTCGGTCGACACAGAAAAAAACCAAAAGGGAAACTAAAAGGGAGGGAGAAAACAATGAGATGGTACTTTCGAATCAATCACTATGACTTTTAATAAATGAGCACCATTACCCGTTTCAAATAAACTTCCTGGCGAAACGACAGCTTCCAGCAAGGTATTACGAGTAAAAATACGAGACATCAAAATGAGGACAGATGATCTTTCCGGCCAACTCGACTCTTTTATGGAGAAGATAGGTTAACTGCCAGCGGCAAACGATTGATTTCGAAGATTTATGGCAACCAAGGACTTTACTAGATCCTGGACAATCTTTGGGAGTCAGACGAAGATCGCGCTGCCGTGAATGGTCTAAAAATTAAGGTCATCCATAGATGGAAATGTATTATATCGAATCCAGTGAAATTGCAATTCTCGCTTGAAGATTTGATATGTAACCCATTTTAACTTTTCTTGTAATCGTAATTAATGCAATAGTCAAACAATAGTGGTGAGAAAAAAACTTGTGTCGGTCGAAATAGTGGATGGAAATTTTTTAATTCATATAGATCATACAATGAAAACATAGTTTAACATAGTTTACAATTTGTCCTTGGGCAATACAACATTAGTATTCTCACCCATACTTCCAACCAAAACTGGAAAAAACGGAGAAAATGGTTATTTTTCCAATATCGATATGTTACTGTTCGAAGATAACTGACTAGGCCACGTCCGTAACTAAATCCTTAATCGTGTATCCGATTAACACCTATACTCCGCTCGTCAGAATGAATACAGAACCTATAAAAAAGACATAACCGAAACCAAGATTCGGATCAATCTTTTACATTCCTAGCCCACTTCCTAGCACATCACTACCTATTCTAAAAGGAAAGAGCCTAAGCAGGAATAGAATTGGAATCAAATATGTGTGTCCAAACAAAGATCTTGAGCCTTTCTAAGAAGTAAGCCAAAAATAAAATAAAAGGTAAGGCATACCCAGACAAGTGATTCGGATCATTTTCTATGGCAGATCACTTCAAATGAGGCAACCTATATACGAAAGGATGGCAGAGAGGGGAGAGAAATTTTAAAAAAGGACCACAGGAAGGAGAAAACCTGTAATCAAATAATATCAAAGAGTAATCATTCAATGGTAAGAAGGACAAGGAAGATAATCCTGTGTCCAAATATAATCACTGATCTCCCATCTAAGATGAACAAGAACTCAGAATAATGTCAAAACTGAGAGTAAATTCGGATCAAATAGGATCAATAGTACCGGTAAATCAAATAGGATCAATAGTACCGGTAATTAAATGTTGTTCGATCATTAGAGCGATTCTAAAGAATGGAGTAAGCTGCAACTAATGTTGTGTGTCCGATTGAAGCTTACAATATCCCAATTAAATTCAATCCGGAATTGAAACCAAAATGCAACAAAAATTAAGATTCTGATCAATTTTGCCCGCCGCTGAGTTAGAGTATGTGATAACGTAGAATTAGTGATATGCCCCAAACATTAGAGGGAAATAAAACCCTGTGTCCGATTAAAACTTTGGGCTCAAGTTAATTGTGAGCGCAACAAGGAATGCATCGTTAATTCCAGTTTTACTTTTTTGCAGATTAGAAAGTGGTTTTACCCAATTCGATGTCCGAATTTACAATTTGGTTTCAACCTGCCCTTAGGCAGCCTTTGGCCTTAGGATTTTCTCTAAGGGATCAATTGCTTTATCAGATATTTAACTGCCAAAATTGAGTCCATTCCCAAGCTAGTTCTTTTGGCATGATTAAGTTCATCTTCCCATTTCAATCAGCTCTCTGACCGATCATCCCTATACTTTGGGAGGATGCGTTCCTCAGATTCATGTTAACGTGGGATTTCACCAGATCTTGAAGAAACTCCTGGTAATCAGACGAGGATTGCGCCGGCATTGAACTCACAAAATTCAGTTGATCACAATGAAGGCTAGTGGACGTCTGACCCTGTCGATTGGGCATAATGTCCTCCCACCCTTCACCTTGACTACATTCCCTGCATTCGTAGGCAAAATGTCCAGTGTGTTGGCAATAGTAACATACCGGGTTAGTCGACCAGTTGCGATGACTGAACCTTCGCTGTTGGTTGTTATTCCTGGCCAATCGTGCCCTTCAGCCAGCGTTCCATAATCTGAGGTGAAAGGTCTGAAAATCTCCATATTAGAACTCTGACCTTTAAAGACCAATCATCTTCCTCATTCGATTCCCCAGAAGCAATATTTCGAGTTTCAGGAAATTGACTTTCCAAAGCATTGATTGCTCCCGAAACCTGACTGAGGTCTACACCTTGGTGCAGCATGTATGGTGCTTCTAACTCAATCGCTTGTGCCTTCACCACTTCCAAATTTTTGATCTTGGTCAGACCTACCAAGCGGATGAGAAAACTCATATTCGGTTTCAACCGATCTAAAAATTCCTCACAAACCTTATCCTTCTTCTGAGCAGCAGCGAGACTCGGGTTGGTCGACTCCACCAGTGGTGTCAAGCGCCGAAGAAAATCTGCTACCCTTTCATCCTCTCGCTGTTTGCAGAGTGCCAAGGTCCTTTTCGCCACCTCACGTCGTTGCGGTGAATCCAATTTGGCTCTGAACGATTTCAGTGCTAAATCCAGCGTCGCAATTTTATCATCACGTAATTCCTTGAACAATGCTCTCGGTGTATCCTTCAGTGCCATTTTCAGTCGCATGACCTTTTCTTCCTCAGTCCAATTCTTACCTGTAACCGAAACATAATCCCGGACTCTTTCTGCCCAGTCATCGAATGCTATTGGCGAGTCTTCACCAAAGACTTCAATGTAGGGATTCACTGCACTAGTAATCATGTTAATACCAAATATTGGCTGTTCAAATTTCAATGAAGATTTTCCCATAAAGCTAACAGCGACAGCATTTGTGCTTAACTCCAAATCATTTTCTTCTTTTTCAACTTGCCAACAAGCAACATCAACAGGAGAGTGAACTCCTTCTCGCAAGTTCATCACAACAAGAATCTGATGTAAGGCAGAATTGGGTTTAGGATTGGTAGATTTTAGCTTAACCAAAAAAAATTGTTAGACATCAAAAAATTAGAAATATTCTTAAGCGTCATCCAAGTTGCCATCCACTCCATGAAAGTTATGAATGAGTTCTCTCTTGTCCCCCTTACCATTAGCCCTCTATCATCCCGAGAGATTCCCATCTGCCGTTTCTCAATCAGACCGCTGTTAGTCTTCGACCTTTTTACACAGCAGAACGTCGTTGATTGACTTCCGATCATTCCCTGCTACATTTAGTGGAATATCGCTGATGGACTTCCGATTGTTACCCATTCACTAGCGGAACATAGCTGATGGACTTCCGTTTGTTTCCCTGCTTATATCTAGCTATGCAATTTGCCGGAAGTGGGGGATGAAGAGAAAGGATCCCATGAATCATACTGCAATTTGAACTTTGGACATTAATAAGACTGCTTGGAGGATTGAAAGATTAAGAATTAATTGAAATAGATTGTTAAGAGCGACTTTCTCAGCGTGGCGATAGAAAAAAAAGAAAAATTCAGTGGATCTTTTCCCAACATGAAGTGGGAACCATCCGGTGGTACCAGTGAGGGTAGGTGCTGAGCCCCCAGAGAAACGCGGGAGGGAAGGATTGACCATGGAAGAAATCTCCGGGCCCTGAGTATTATGGTGTTGAACCCATGGCATGAACCCTTCCCCAAGCTTGGACAGATAGAATGGCCATGGCTTTATTGTTCCAAGGCGATATCAATAGATGGATACATCAGAATGGTCGTCCTATCATCAGCTCCCTATCGACTCTCACTCCCGACTGACTGACTGACTGATCATCTGGGAAGGAAATGCACAGATGAACAAAAGGGGCGGGGCAAAGGAAATGGGGACGATGATCAAGAACGGGATGGGAAGAGAGTTGTCCAATGGCTCCAAGAGCTTGAATTTTGGGGTGCCGCCGGGAGAAACCATCACACATTTGCGAACCAATAAAATTTATATCCAACATATATAGTATATGGGAATATTATATTCGGCAGCTAAAATAAAATTAACAAAATACACCCCTAAAAATGAGATCCTGGAAAAAATACACCCCTTAAAAACGGGATTCTGGAAAAATTAATACACTCTAAAAATTTTACCAAGATGAGAAATACTCGCATCGAAGCGCGTGACATATTGTGCCGAAGAAAATTGATTTAGAACAAGATGAAAAGGACTTTAACATTGAATTTCGATTTTTTTTTGTTTCCCCTATTCCCTTATATAAAAATACAAAAATTTTGAATAGAACACTCGGATGTTCAAATGCAGGGGTGTTATATTTTTCAATACCTCTGCAGAGGGGTGGTCTATTAGAGGGGGTGTTCAAATGTAGGGGGTATTCTAATACAGGTTTTACGGTAATTTGGCTTTTTTCTAAAATTTTATTGAAAAATAATGAAGATTTCCGAATTTTTTTTCTAACGAAAAATTCTAAAATAGCCAAATTCTCCAAAAAAATTGCGGGCTTAGCTTAATACAGTAAAAAAAATTATTTATTTACTATTACAAGTTAGTTTATATAATAGAGACTTGATTTTTGATTTATAGAAAGTTAATATTTTACAAACCAAATTCTCTCCCCAAAAATGCCTAATAAGACAAAAAATTTTCATAGGGCTAATTTCTTCATAAAACGCAAAAATTGACCAATTTTCTCTATTAATCAAAACGCGAAAAAATTTTTATCTCCTCTAGAATCTTTTTGCTCCTCGGCGATCTCCTCAACCCNCCCCCCCCCCCCCGAAAATCTAGAATTCTAACTTTTAAATTGAGAATGCTATTAGATGAACATTTACGATTTTTTGATGGAGAAATAAAAATTTGTATCTTAATTCGCCGACTTTTTAGAAATTATTTTGCATTTTTCAGCAACTATTTTGGAATTTGCACCTTTTTGGTAGTTTTTAGCAACTAAAAATCTAGAATAATGTGTCAAAAGGAGAGAAAGTACTACTACTTATTAGCATCATAAATGTTCAATTAGTATATTTAGAAATAGCTCACGATAATTGGAGGTGGGGGAAATTTTTTGCGGCAAGAATAAACGACCATTGGGCCGATATTCTCATATTAATAATGCAGTGACTCAAAAATGCCATATTAGCTTGCTATATTAAAATTTTTTATTTTTCAATGGTATTGTCCACGATGCAAAACCAGAAAAGCTCTAGATGACCGTTTTTTCTTCCACAATTCCGGTACACCCCAACTGATGGCGAGCTGACTGCTGCTGGTGACCAACTGCTGCTGATGGGGCGACCGACTCATGGCGAAGGGTATGTGATTAAAAACTACGAAGCTACCAAAAAATCAAAACGCCTAATAACAAGTTAAAAAATATAAATATTTTTTGGTCTAACTGACCAAAAAATAATAATAAAATATAAATAATTTTTTATTATTTTAAATTAAATATTTTTAAATTTCATTTTTTTATTTTATAAATTTTCTTAAATTCTTTATTTTGTATATTATTATTATTTTTTGTCATCTATATATCAAAAAATTTTAAGCTTTATAAAAAATGAGGCATTTTTTGGATGAAGAAATTTCACTATATGAAGTGCCGGCGGTCACAATAGGGGCCGCCGGAGGAAATTTTGAAAATTTAGATCATTTTCCTTAACAAAATTTGTCATTTTTAATGAAATTTTTGAACAAATCATTGTGGGAGGTGCCGGCGGTCCCGATAGGGAGCCGCCGGAGAAAATTTTGAAAATTAAGCCCCTTTTCTATTAAAAAATTGCTTAATTTTTATTTCCGGTTACTTCCTGTTTGAATATTCAAGAATTATCATCATCTAAAAAAGTTTTTCTGATATAATGTATTTTATTCGAAAAAGTTTTTCGTAATATTTTTGTGTTAAGCAAGAAAAAAATGACCAAAAAAGTCAAAGAAAATAATTTAAATAAAATATGAGGTGATGGGATTTGAACCCGTGACCTTAGCGCCAATAAATCTGTATTGTTTCCACTGAGCCAAGGCCTCATTTGTTCATTTTCCTCTAAATTTTCTTAACAGTTGGGGGGGAGAGGAACGGGGGGATATCCCTCCGTGCCCTACCCTAGTTTTCAGTCACTTTCCCTTCGCCATGAGTCGGCAGCCGTCAGTCGGCCCACCATCAGTCGGCCGCGCCATCAGAGTTGGCCGCCGTCAGTCAGCCGCCGGCAGTCGGCCCACCATCAGTTGGCCAGTTCCGCACAATTCTGTTTAATAAAAATATTTAATGAATTTGAGCTCTGGCACGCAAAATATTGATTGGCACTCAAAATAATTTCGAGTCCAAGATAGCCCTTCTTCCAACTTCCAACTAGCGCATAGCATTTCCTGGAAATTTCTAAAAAAATTTTTACGATTTCTATGTAGGAAGTTTTGTAAAGTACAATTATAAAAATCTTCTTGCATAAAATAAAAATTTCCGCGCCCAATTGTTGTTGCTTGCGTTCAATTATGTTGTTGGAGCCAATAAGTGGCTATATTTAAATTTTTTTCCGTGTAGAAAAATAAATGAACTCCTGGAAAATGGGCACTCAAAAATGTCTGACTTTTTCTAAAAAAATATTTTTTAAAGTCAGTGGCTGTTTTGTTCTCCAAATATATTGTCGAACGGCGATTTCAATGGGTCCCACAAACCATCACGCCGATTCAATATTCCCTCTTCTGGACTTGAAACTTGTCCCAGCGGATCAACATCCCGCAAATACGGGTTTTTCCAATATCAATTTTTTTAAAAATATATAGATACAAATAGCATCAACTTTTCATTTATAAATCATAAAATGAGTTGCATCGGGCTATTCCGGTCTTTTAGTCATTTGTTGTGAAGTCGAAACCTAATTAATTAGTCTTTCCTTTTTATACTTTTATTTTTCTGAAAATTTTGGAAAATCTGGAAAAACTGCCAAGATTGACAAAAAAATTCTTCTGAGCCTATCAGGAGTGGCCAAAAAAATTTATAAAAAATTAAATCAGATCAAAAAATTTTTTTATATTTTTTTAAGTCATATCTTTTAATCTAATTATCGATCACAAGTGGGTCAATTGTCCAAGCGATAATTATTAAATCTGCTGCATTGTACTTATTTATATCGAAAATATTAACTCTATTATAACAATTTTTAGAAAAATTTCATCGCATAATAGGTGTCTATCAAGTGCCTAGGATGCCTTAGGAAGTTCATATTTCTCCAAAAAATAAATTTTTATTCATGTTTAAAATTTTAAAAATTCTAGGGCTGAATTTAACAAAGAACTGTTCTCATTTTTGGATGATTATCTTCCGGTGTTCATGGAACTAGCTGTAGAAGTGAATATGGATCAATGGGCTGGATGCGGGAGAATGGTTTTATTAAAAATAAAAAACAAATTTAAATATTAAATATGTTGAGAATAAAACAAAACATAAGAATTTTTATAAAGAAAACATAAAGTCCTTAATTTTTTATTTTTCTTTTTACTAATAAGTAATACTTGTCTATTTAAATGTTCCATACAAATAAGCATCCAAAAAGCAACCAAATGTTCAAATGACCCGATTTAAAAAAATTCTTGGGCAGGTTTTCTAAAAGCTAATTGAGTTTACTCTTGGATTATAGGGAAATTTCTGTTTCGAATTTTACAAAAACAATTATTGGCTCGGTATTTGCTGACATTGAATTTTTATAGGCCTCGGATTATTAAAAGGAGGTCTATATTTGTTTTTTTGAAGAACAAAAACTAGAGCAAAAAACTAGATGGTGCTAGGTCGTTTGATCGAAAAGTGTAAAAAATGGGTGGACATAAAAAAACAAAATTTCCAAAAATCTCAAGTGCCATAAAATCAGCCATATGAATTGCTTTTTAATAGTAAGGAATAAAAAAGCAAAAAATTCGAAAATTTAAATTTATTAGTTATTCCTTATTACTGAACTAATATTTACCTATTTTTGTGAAAAGTATAATTTTATTCAAAATTATATTCACAATGTCATTCAAAAGTAAATTATTGAATTTATATATTAAAATATTTTTAAGTTTAGGTTGCATATAAATAGAAAGAACATAATAATAAATGTTTTAGATAAAAACCAAATGTTCAATTTTTTTGTTTTTTTCGGACATTAGCATATTTCGATTTATGGCGTTTTTAAACCTTTTAGACATCACAAGGATCTATTTCTTTAGTATTTAATATCTCATTGAAATTTTTGACAGCTTGGACTTTTTGGTAGAGACAGACCGGACTTTGTGTTCGAGACCGATCTCGAGCCGAGATTCTCGAATAATCTCTAAAAATACTCAAAAGCTTCGAGATCGATCTCGATTAGAGATTCTCGTAAAATCTCGATCTCAAAAAATCTCGATGAAATTTTTTCGAGATCTCGATCGAGATTTTCGTTAAAAAATATATTTTGATAAAAAATTAGAAAAAAATTCACGAATGAAATTTAATTTTAGTAATTAATCAATGAAAGAAAAGATTTTGAACTTAATTCACCTTCGATTTTTTCTGTTAATTCGCATTCGACGATATGCGAAAAGCTCGTGCGCTAACCAATATGTTCGCTATATGTAAATATAATTTCTTTCTTTCTTTTTTCATCTTTTAAGTAATTATCATTTTTTTGTAAAAAAAATCTTTCATTTTTTTAATTTTTTTAGTAATTGTGAGGAAGTTTAAAATGACTAAAAGGAATTAATATACTTTTAGGTATTTGAAGTATTTTTGAGACAATGTACCAATTGGTGGAATTTAGAAGTCTTTACTCAAGATTTTAGATATTTACTAATAAGATTTAATTGGATATTTTCTTTTTTTCTTAAAAACAGTTCAAACAAATTAGAATTTTTTCGAAAATATTTCGAGATTTTGCGAAATTTTTCGAATTTTTTGAGGTTTCGAGATTCGAGATCTCGAAGATTTTTCGAGACCGAGCTCGATACGAGACTCGAAAAATCTGGAATCTCGAAAGATCTCAAAAATGCCTAAAATTTCGAGATCGATTTCGATTCGGGATCTCGAATCGAGATTCTCGAAAAATCTCGAATAATCTTGTTTCGATCCTTTCTCGGTTGTACGACATTTGCGGCCCCGACATATGCGGCTATCGCTATATCTCGATTAGAACCAAACCTAGAGAAATGGTTTTGGTGTCAAAAAATAGAGCAAAAAATTAGGTAAAAATTGGCCCTAAGCCTGCTCGAATTGGACAACTGTGAAAAAAGTTATGGCCAAAATAACGATTTTGGCCAAATCCAAGGTATTTTGGCCATAACTTTTTTCGCAATGGACCAATTTGGGTGGGCTTTGGTTAATTTTGTAGCTAATTTTTTGCTCTATTTTTTGACACCAAACACATTTTTCTAGCTCCCATTTGAACCGAGTTATAGCGAATGGGCCGCAAGTGTCGGGGCCGCAAATGTCGGCACACCCCTGTCTCTACTTTTTGAGATTGGATTTTTAGACAATTTTTGATGTTAGCCATAACTATCCATGTTTGCAGTTTTCGAAATTCGGCACGATCAAATAGTGAAATTTACATGTACCAATCGATTATACCTAGATTATACTTTGTTGCATATCCAGTACCAATAACATTGGTCATTTGACGGAGTCTTATTTTTCAAACACCCTCAAGAGGGTCTTATTTTAGAATGAGAATGAGAATAGGCTTATTTAAGAGGAAATATGCTTTACCTATCTTGTCAATGGCACTAAATTGAAGGTTGGCCTTTTTGGGACTCCGATTTTTCGAGTCCCAGTACTCAATTTATAAATTTTATGTGTCCCACAAAACCAACAACTTTTGAAAAAATTATGCTCCTAGGTAAATTTTACTCAAATTCATAAATATATACACGCAGTTTCAATTATTAAAAAATTCCCAAAAAGGTCCCAACGACTAGTGCAGTTGTGGTTACAACAACAAGTCCAACTGAGGTTACAAATGTTGAGCAAACAAATACAACGACTACGTTATCAACAATAAAAACAACAACAACAACAACAACGACAATAACAACATCAACAAAGGGAACTACAACTCCGGTAGAACCATCTATTTTCAAGGTCAATACAGTTGATCATGTTATTAACTATTAGAAAACTACTAGGAATTTTTGAGTCATGAAATTTCTTGTTGAAAATTTCGTCGTTGTAAAAACGGAAATTTTCGCCAATGGAAGTTAACAAAGGAATTTTTGTCGATGGAAGGTTCGTCAATGGCGGAGTTCTCTTACAAAATTTCTATTTTCTTTAACATAATTAAAATATAATAATATTTTATGAAATTGAAAATGATCAATTTTCTTATCAATATTTAATAAACTACAAATTTATTGAAGATTGTAATTTCATTAAATTTTTTATATGTATATTTGAATTATTTTTGAAAAATTGAGAATTTCTCACTGACAAAATTTCCACTGTCGAAAATTCTAGAGCTATTTGGAAAAAATGTTATTTGCAACCCTGAGCCCTGATATTCTCAGTTCGTACCAAAATTAAAGAAATGAATTTAATGTCAAAAAATAGAGTAAAAAATGGTACTTGTTAAGTTTAGACCCCCTGGAATTTTTTTCATTATTTTTTTGACAACTTAGCAAGATTAAGATCGTCAAAGGGCTTTCGGGTGTGCTAAATCTAAAATTGACATAAAATTTGCCGCATCGTCAAGTGAAAATCTATGACTTTGTCAATTATTTGATTTCTATCCAAATTTTAATTTTTCAACAAAAAAATGAAATTAGTGAGAATTTACAAAACTTGACAAAATCATAGATTTTTACTTGACGATGCAGTAAATTTGATGTTTAGATTCGGATTTAGCACTCATGAAAAGCTTCCATCGCTTTACTTTTGCCAAAAAATATTTAAAAAAATTTAAAAAAAACAGGGGGTCTAAAGTTAACAAGTACCAAAAAAATTTAGCTACAAAATGAGCCTCTAGCCTGACTCGAGTTGGATTACTTGGAAAAATTTATTGCAAAATAATGATTTGGCCATAACTTTTCCATGATGGCAATGGGCATATTTTGTAACTAATTAATTGCTCATTTTTGACATCAAATCATTAACCAAGATAATATAACGAATAGGTCGCAGATGTCGGAATGGTAACGGTTGGTCTCGTCAGCAGCAGTGCTTTGCACTCATACTCCTACTCGTACTACGTGTATGAGTATGAGGTATGAGAGGGTTAGAAGGTGGTCTATGAGTTTAAGTATGATACCCGATAAAACTTTAATTGCAGTGAATTTTTTTATAAGTATACTCAAAAAGTCAGGATTCATAGTTTGAGGACACCTCCTTGTAAGACGTCATTCTTATTTTAGAGAGGATGCTTTTTTCAATGTTGTCTGAAAGCATGCTTATTTTAGAGGGGATGCTTATTTTAGAAAGAATACGGAAATGAATATTGTTTTTATTTAAGTCCTTCCAAATACGCTTCAAAAACGTCAACCTTTCAATTACTGCGGAATTCAAGCGCCGATCTTCTGCAAACACAACATTGCTGATTTTGACAATGTCCCGGCGAAATGGTTTTGAGAAACGAAAAGCCATGCGACAGATTTGGTTGAAAGATAAGGTGCCTCTAGAATTAAAATAGTCTCTCGATAGAAATGGACTTTTCTATGATCTTTTGAAGCGAATTCCTTCTTGTAAAATAATACAGAAAAAATGGATAATTGGAAGGGAAAAGAAACAAAAACAATGATTTAACATGGAATGTTTACGCGTCATAAAATCATAATGGCGGAAAAAGAATTTCATTTCTATGGATTTTTACGCTGATTTTAAGTTTTTTTAAGCAATTTATTAATTCCAATCGGAGACCTCTTCATGCGAAAACCAAAATTTTTTCCATTTTTTTTTACATTTTTACCACTTTTTGTATAAAAGAGTTGGAAAAAACAAAAAAAAATTTTCATTTTTGCTTAAAAAAGGGGTACCCTTCTAGTGAGTTTTGAAAACTTCCTTCCTTTTAAATAGCGCCATTTTTCAAAATGGGTCAATTTTAACCATGGATATGCAAAGATCCTTCAGGCGAAGCACGAAAACGAAACGAAGCAAAAAAAATCGAAGTAAATAATAACGAAGTTTCGTAGATACGAAGCAAGAAGTACGAAGTTTTTCAAAAAATGAAGGCCCATAAATTGATAAATCGGTTTTCATTCATATAAAAAAATTAAACAAATTCAAATGAGCAAATTTTGGTGGAGAAATAACAATTCCTTTATAACTCAACCTTTAATTTTTTTCTCAAATTAGTAAAATCAATTTCACACCCGGAAATAATCTTTCGCTCTCAGCTAGATTTGCTTAGGGGCAGAATAAAATCTATTCATTTTCCCAAAATTCTAAATTGTGGCTCAAAATCTGACGCGAGAAAATGTCACACTCATTAAAGTAGGGTGCAGCGGGATCGGGATCCCGGCCGGGATCCCGATGTTTCGGGATCGGGATTCGGGATTGAAATCCCGAAATGGCCAATCCCGATCCCGAAGCCGGGATCCCGAATCCCGAATTTCAGAATTTCAATCCCGACCGGGATCCCGAATTTTTTTGAAAAATATTTAATATTATTATTATATTCTTAAGAAATCGGACAGTTCAAATCTTCGTTTGAATATAGCTCAACATTAAGCCAAATTACCTTTTGTATTCTAACCTTTTCTCTTCTCCTTAGGCATTTGTTTTGATATTTTTGTTTCCAATGAAGATAATTCAATGAAATAAGGGGTGCCAACGGCCCCGATAGGGGCCGCCGGAGAAAATTTTTTAGAATTTGGACCAGTTTCTTGAGAAAATTGGTCAATTTTTTTCGATTTTTTTTCTTCCCTTTTCCCCCGAGTTGCCCCCCCCCCCTCCCCTAGGTACGTCCCTGCGGGGCCGCCGGCGCCCCTCACTCAATACAATAAAATTCTTTAGGGAAGTTACCTCAAATAATTGTCCAATTTTCTCAAGAAATTGGTCTAAATTTTCAAAATTTTCCCCGGCGGCCCTTATCAGGGCCGCCGGCATTTACATTGAAATTTCTTAATAAATCTTTAGAAAAATTGAAAATTTTCTTAGCAAAGAGGCCCAAATTTTTCCAAATTTTACTCCGGCGGCCCCTATCGGGGCCGCCGGCACCCCACATAACACTGAATGTTTCCAAAAATAACGCCTTAAGCAAAATTGCAAAATTTCTCAAGTCCTTGGTAAATTTATTTTTATACCCCTTCGTAAATTTTTCTCCTCTGACCCCCTTACCTTCGTAAAAATTTTGACAGACCCCCTTCGTAAAATTTTTGATCAACATCGGATGGGTACAGTGCTTTGCTGACCGGGTTTCGGTCAGTGNATACCTTTTTCGCCAGAAAAAATGAAAATTTTCTCCAAACTACCATTCATCATTTTTAATTTTCTTCTATTCTTTTAATCAACTTAATGAATTCTCTTCAGTTCAATTTAAAAAAAATCCGGCAGCTCCTGTCGAGGCCGCAACACCCTCTTAATATTGAAATTTTTAAGTGAATTTTAAAAAAAAAGTTTAAAAAGTTCCCGAGTCTCGAGACCAACATCGGTCTCGGTCTCAGTTCTCGAATCTTTGAGAAATTGAGCCTCATCACTATTTTCACAATCACAATAACTTTTCACAAACATCATTCGCCATTTCAAACATGAATTCGAATTCAGCACTCGATCGAATTCTCTGCTTGATCACTTATTATTGGATTAATTTGATCATTTTTTAAACATTTCATATGAATCAAAGAAATTTTTGCGATTTTTTTGAACCGACTCTATTTTGATTGGAGGTCAGATGACCGGTCATATGACCGGGTCACATGACCGTGACCGGAGGGTCGGTCAGGTCACTTTTAGAATGACCTGACCTGACCGGACTCCCGGTCAGGTCAGTGGTCATTTAATGACCGGAAAATGGTCGGTCAGCAAAGCACTGGATGGGTAAATGGAGATGCTTGATGTAATTGATGAGATTGGTTGAGTACATTTTACAATTTTTTGGAGATGTTTATTGATTTTGATCAATTAATTTAACTTTTTTGGCGTTTTTTTAGTTTTTTGTCAAAAATCCCGAAAAAAATTCGGGATTTCGGGATCCGGGATCGGGATTGACTTTCGGGATATTCGGGATCCGGGATCGGGATCGGGATCGACTCTGGCAAATCCCGATCCCGAAAATCGGCCGGGATCCCGATCCCGCTGCACCCTACATTAAAGAGTGGTTGTCACAACGGGTGCATTTTAACGAAGTTTCGTGCCTTTTTTTTGCTTCGTGAAGCTGAAAAACCACGAAGTTTCGTGCGTACGAAGCATGAAGTTTCGCATATCCCTAATCTGATTAGGCTTTTTTATTGCTTATTTTTTGCTCTATTTTCTGACAACATAATAGTTTATATAGTTTGAGCTTATAGCAATTTGTCTCTAAATCTGTGATCCCTAAATGTCGCAACCATGATTAGCATACTTTTTCGGTAAAATAATGAAAATTTTCTTAATTTCATACAATTAGCTTCCCAGCCAAAGCCACCGTTTTCTGATTGCGGATGAAGATGAGGGTGAATTGTCGGAAGTGAAAAATCAGCTAGAAGCGGAACAAATGGAACACGGAGATCTGATATATTTGCATGGATTTGTCGATAAATATAAGCATTTACATCTCAAGGTTAGCTCATCAACCAGATTTATGCTCTTCTTCAAAGCTAAAGAACAGTATTCCGTGACACTACATTTCGATAATAAAGGACAATTGCCCGGAAAACTTTTTTCTGAACCTCTAGAAAAAAGTATAAATTATCACAAGAATCAGAATGCAAAACTTTGTTTTTTATACTTTAGGTTTAAAGAGGTCCAGTAAAGTTTTCCGGACAATTGTCCTTTACAGTCGAATTGTCCGGGCGTTCAGTATTCTTTATATAAGGAGGGCAGATACTACTGCTGGTACCATGGATTACTAAAAATTTGGAGCTCTGACATTGAGTGGTGCTTGCGCGTTACCCAAAAAACGCAAATGTCGCGTTACCCAAAAAAAACGCAAATGTCGCGTTACCCAAAAAACGCAAATCCAACCAAATAATGCAATTAGTAAAAAAGTGCAAAAAAATGGAATTTAGTCCTATTAGGAGAGGATGAGGAGGGATCAATGCAGACAATTCCATCATCTTTTTCGGTCGATTTGGGTCAAAAAATTGCAAAAAACTCACCAGACAGATAAATCTATTTTCCGATCTATTTTCCGATCTTCCGATATCTATTTTCCGTCTGCTCAGTTTTTTCCGCGATTGTTGACCCAAATCGACCAAAAAAGCTGCGGAGATATTTGTCTAGGTCAATGCGCCTGCAGCAGCTGCAGATGCTTTTTGCAACTGCTTCGCCTCTTCCCTATTATTCATTCCTCATCCTTTCCTTCGTCAACAATGTTAAAAAATGAATATTTTTCACGAAAAAATCCAATTTTAAAAATTTCTTCGGTGGCCCACATCGGGGAAGTTATTCTTATTTTTAATGAATATATCAATTTCCACTGTTGACCAATATCGCGGAAAAAATTGACCAATTTTTTATGAAGTATTCGAAATCAATAAAAGCAATAGAAAATTAGGCTCTTTTATGGTTTACCCCCCACAAATTCAAAATACAAAAAAATGTGACTTAGGAAACCCAAAAAGTGAAAAACTTTAAAAAGCAAATACACGCAGAATTTTATGCTGAATATTTCAGGCTTTTTAATTTTTCTAATTTCCTTGAATATTTTTGAAATTTTCGAGAAAAACCAGCCTTTCAAAAATTTAAATTAAAATTTTTTTAAAGACTATAAACCAAAAAGATTGTTTCCTTGTAAATTTTTGCATATTTTTGCTTTTATACTTTCGTCTTACATACATAGTACGGAACAATAAAATTTGGTTTTAGGAAAGTTAATGGCGGGAAGCTAAGTTGTAATTGTAACCCTTTGAAATTTGTGGGGGGTAAACCATAAAAGAGCCGAAAATTATAATTCTATATAATTTTTTAGTCGATGTTGGCAAATTCACAAAAAAAATTAGTCTCCCCTTTACGTACTTCGGAAGGGTGCTAGGTCATTCCGCAAAAAGTATCAAAAAGGGCGTTCCGCAAAAAGTATCAATCTCAAAAAATATCAAAATGGGCGTTCCGCAAAAAGTATCAAAATGTGATTTTTAATGCAAAATTAGTGTTAAAAATATTATAAAAAATTAAATAAAAATAATTTATATGTATTTTCCATTGAGTTAGAAATTTATTTTAGGCTCTAAGAATTTATGAAGAGAAAGTTTTCCTTTATGAACTTTCTCACATTTTCAAAAAAGTAGATGTTAAACAAAAATTTTGGCTCTTAAGATAAGTCTGGTCGTAAAAAAGAAAACTCGTCAAAAAATTTTGATTAAGGAAGAAATAATCAGGCAAAAAAGTAGATTCATAAGAATCAAAATATTTTTTTATTTTTATATAATTTTTAATAATATTTTTTTTGCGCTAATTTTGCATTAAAAATCCATTTTGATACTTTTTGCGGAACGCCCTTTTTGATACTTTTTGCGGAATGACTCAGCACGCTTCGGAAGACCCAAAGTCCGACCTCCTTTTATGTTTAATTATCAGTACTTATTTTTGCAGTTTCTTCCATTTTTAATGCATATTAAACACTATGGACATAAGCTTATGTTAGTACATTAGTCCATTAATAAACAATTAATTATATTAATTCGGACTTTTGGACCATGAATATAGCAAATTAAAAAATTAAAGTACAGGATTAATTTCATTGGTGAATTTACTTTTTTTTGTTGTCACATTATTACCGCGACAATTTGCTTTTTTTTGGATAACGTGACATTTGCGTTTTTTGGGTAAAGCGACATTTGCGTTTTTTGGGTAACGCGACAATTTGCGTTTTTTGGGTGGTAACGCGACATTTGAGTTTTTTGGGTAACGCGCAAGCACGACATTGAGTGAGCTAATTTTTCCGATACACCCACTAGTGGCGCCGATTAATGCCGATCAACTAAATAACTAACTGAATTTCGGACTGACAATGAATGAGAAGATTTTTGCTGTCTTCCTCGTTGAAAAGGTTACCGAAAATTATTACTTTCCATTAACATTTTTTCACCTCTGATCGATGTCACTAAATTGTAGGGTTGCAGGAATCCCCGCGGGGACGGGGACTGGCGACCCTCGCGGGGACGGGGACGTGGACAGATTTTCGCGGGGTCCCCGCGGGGACAAGAATTTTTTCTAACTCTTTTAAGTATTGAAAAAATTTTTCGAAATTTTTTTCCATCAATGAAAATTCATTATAAATCATTTAAAAACTTTTTAAAATTATTTTTAAGACAATTTTGAATTTTTTCGAGAAATCAGAGAACAATGAAAAAAATTTTCTTCTTATCTATAAAAAATTTAAAAATTTTCAAAATCTAAAATTTTCAAAAATTTTAGAATTTTTTCAAAGATCGGAAGCCTATAATAATTTTGGATTTTTTTCAAAAATATCAAGGACTAAATTTTTGGAAAATGAAAAATTTATTATTTAAGCTAACATATAGGGCAGGGGCGCGGATCTAGGATTTCGGCTTGGAGAGGGTACCAATGTCCATGGTCCGGCGGTCCCGATAGGGACCGTCGGGAGAAATTTTTGAGATTTTAGACCAATTTCTTAAGGAAAATTTTCAAAATTTTCGGACATTCCTTATGAAAAATTAGTTTAAGAAAAAATTTATTTTTCCGTCATTTTTCCCCCATTATCTCCCAAAAAATAATTAATTTTGGCCGATTTCCCCATTCTTAGGGGTGCATTTTGTCCCCGTGTCCCCGCGGGGACAAGGCCCGCGGGGACGGGGACGGGGAGCGGGGACCCCGCGGTAACCCTACTAAATTGGTTTGACTTTCCGTTAGTCGGCTGTCACTAGTTGGCTTGTTCCGAATTTTTTCTGGAAAATTCCTCAATGATCGTTGACGATCAAATGACTAAATTTTATTGGCTAAAAGGATCTGAAAGTTCAATTAAAATGGGGCAGAAAATTTTAAATTTTCACACAGATGTACGGTGGCTTCCTGTGGCAACAGCATTACTGTCCCAACGTGGAATGGCTGCTTAAGGCGGACGACGACACGGTGGTGCACTTGGGCCAGCTGGACTATTGGATCAAGCACAAATTCCGGAGGATTGCCAAAAAACATGCGGAACTGATCTATTTTGGCCGAGTGCTCTATGGAAGCAAACCACATCGCGACCCGAAGAGCAAATCGTCAGAAATTTTTATTGAAATATGTAGGACTTGAATTAGGATTGGTCACGGGGGAGGGAATTTGGGAAAAATCGAAGAGGGGGAATTCCGAGGATGGTCCGGGGGGGATGGAAAATCGCCCGTGGACGGGGGGGGGGGGCGATGGAAAATATCTAAGCATTTTCTAAAAAAAATTTCTCCAAATTTCATGAATGTCAGATTTGAATTTTGCTCATCATCATCACAGTATTCCTCCTCAATTTCAATTCCCACTTTTAATGGGACGTTTCCAGATTTACTTTAACCAGCAAAATATTTTGCGCCATTTCGCCGCCCGATCTAAATAACATAAATTGAACAAAATTTATGTTACTGCAGAGTTAAAAGTCATTTTTTTCAAAATCCTATTTTGAACATTCGGTAAATCATCCGGAGCGAGCCGCATAATTCAGCCGAGCTCTTTTTATTTTTTGCAGCAAATTCCATCTCGTGGCACCATCTAAATCAGCTAAACATTTAATTAATTAATTTTACCATACATTTGGAAGTTTCTTCTCCGATATTCCTTCCATTTTTGTTACTTAAAAGTAACATTGGACTGATATTCGTTTTAAAAAACAACCCAAAAAAACAAGAAAGAGAGAAAAACTGCAGAGAAATAAAAAAAAGTACAACAATTTGCCAAAAATGAAATTTTGTCAATTAATTTTCAAAAGTGCTTTTCATCCCCGAATTCGGTTGGGAATCGGGGATGGGCTCGCCAGGGACGGGGATGAGGCCCAAAAAATCGGGGACTGGGGGGACGGGAAGAGATGTCCCCCGGGCTCCGGGCCCAACCCTTTGCAACATATGGACACGTATAACGTAGTCACGTACTAAAAACACGTGAAAAGTATGTTGTGTGAGTTAGCATGTGTCGTCAAAAAACTAATACGTGTACTTACTCGGTACGTGTTTTAACTCTACTTCCAATATTTTGCCTTCCACCACAGGTATGTGCCGAAAAGTGTCTACTCCAAGGATGAGTACCCATCCTACATGTCTGGCGCCGTATATTTAACAACTACGAAGACAATCGCGGCTATACTCCCACGAGCTGCGGAGATTGTGGCTTTCCAT
This sequence comes from Rotylenchulus reniformis, assembly GCA_001026735.1. Classification (NCBI taxonomy): domain Eukaryota; kingdom Metazoa; phylum Nematoda; class Chromadorea; order Rhabditida; family Hoplolaimidae; genus Rotylenchulus; species Rotylenchulus reniformis. The sequence goes on along the minus strand of LDKF01000200.1, from coordinate 73,471 downwards.
ATAGATGACGCGTTATTCACGGGAATTTTGGCCGATTTGGTCAATGCGACTCGGTCATTGCAGAAACAACACATTTTACGGGTTGATCTGGTACACATTGGCATTTATTTTCCACGAATTAAAGTTTCAAAATGTGCGCTACACTACGTCGGCGGCGTGATGTAGTGGTCTAAATATTTATATAAGATCCAAATACTGGGACGTGGGTTCTAATCCATGGGAGCACCTCCATTCTCTTATCAGTCATTCATTAGCCGAGCGATGGTTATAGGAACATTTGCGGCCCATTCGTTATAACTCGGTTCAAATCCGTGGTGGGACGTTTCCTAAAAAAGTGCAAAATTGATTTTCTCCTCCAACAGACGGGGCATTTCCTGAAAAAGTGCAAAAGTGGGCGTTTTTTATGAGGTCAAATTTATTTTATGACGTCAACGTCATTTATGTTTATGACGTCACTTTATGTTATGACGTCAACGACAAAAGTATTTTATGACGTCAACATCAAAAGTTACGTCAAATGACGCATTATGTCAAATGGATTTCAGAATCGGGTCTGGCGTCAAATTACCCCTGGGAAGTCATTTTTAGATGAATTTCAAAAAAAGGTTCAAACAATAGACAAAAACCCGATAAGTCTTTTGGCCTATAATAGCTCTTCTACCTTTTGGAGGCTACCTAACAATTGGGTACCATTTCTAAAGAAATGAAAAAAAATAGTAGAGTAAAAAATTAGCTAAAAATAAATCAAGGCCTATTCGAATCGGTCCATTGAGAAAAAAATTATAGCCAAAATACCATCATTTTGGCGTGAAAAATAATTTTGGCCTTAACTTTTTTGGTGAGTCATTTCAAATGGATCTATAAACTTATTTGCTAATCTTTTGTTCTATCTTATGACAACAAATTCTTTTTTCTAGGTTGCATTTGAGCCTAGTTATAACCTGATCCCCAAATATCGCGCCACGCTTTTGGCCTTATAATTTTTCGAATAATGAAATAATGTGATTAAAAATATCACTAAAATCCGAACAATTAAAAAGATTTTTTTATTGTTTTATTCTATTTTTGGCTGGAAAATTTTAAAAAATCAGCCAAATTTTGGCCAATCGGCACTTTTTGTAATATTTTCGCACCTTTTGGCACAGGATGGCGATGCCACCTGTGAAAATGGAATGTCGACAGCAATTGCGATTTTTTTCTGGTGGGAGTGGAAAGGAGCCGAGCGATCCAATGAGCATTATCAGTGCCTCAAATCATGGAAATCCAAATGTGGATAAATTGGGACTTTTATTTTGTGAAATATTTGAAAATATTCACCCATCGAAAACTTTGCAAACAAAAACATTCTTCTCAAAAAAATAAGATTTCATGGTCAAAATAAGAAGCTTTTAAAGCAATTGTCGATTTACAGTATTCATGCAATTTTATTATATTTCAAATATCGTATTTCTCAACACCCTTGATCAATTTCAGCAAAGACATATTTGTGCATATTTGTCCCAACCACCAATCTGATCGAATATAATTTTTTTTGGAAATTTATTAGTTTATTACTTTAAAAATAAGGTTCTTACTTAAAAATAGAGTTGCAGGATTCCCTGCGGGGATGGAGGACTGGCGACGCTCGCGGGGAGAAAAGAAAAGAAATTTATTTAATTACCTTTATTTAGGGTTACGATTTTAATGTCCTTTATAAAAATTCTTCAATAATTATTTTATAAGCTTTTAAGTATAGCCAATTTAATAAATAAAAAAAAGCTTTAGGCAAAAATATTATTTTTATTTTTTATTTGGATTTTTTGAATTTCTTTATTGTTTTTTGGTTTTTATTGCATTATATTAAACAATTTATGAAATGGATATGCCCTATACACATCAAATATGAATACGACCTAAAACCATAAATATGATTACTATATGCATTCTTAAAATATTTCTTCAAAAGTTTATGCGAAAGAACATGTTATAAAAATTAAAAACATAAATCCAAAGAAAAATTATATATCCCGATCAGATCAATCAATTTAGCATCTCACGACTTGCTTAAATTGTTCTGCCGTTTTCTTCAATGTTTGCCTTCGATTATAAACAAAAAAATCCTCTTTACCATTGGGACTGCACGGATCAGTGCTGTACACAAACTTTGGATCTTAAGCATTTTTTCGATTAGCATTTGTTCGTCTCATTATTCGTACAAAGTTTTTTGACCTTTTTATATTTCATACTCATACCTAGTTTCTTCCTTCGTACTTCATATTATCTGTCAAACTTTATAGTCATCCTCCCCTCCCCCCAGGGCTGGGCACGGGCCTAAAAAATGCCTAAAAATCGACACCGGTCCGGGAGACGATCAGGTCCGTACCCGGTCCGGTTCTTGCTCATGATCGGCCTGGCCCGGTGACAATTTGATCAAGTCCGGCCTATAAATAAAAAATCAGGCCCAGCCCGACCCGGGCTGGGCCCGTGCCCACCCCTGCCTCCCCTACCTCCGGCGGAGGTCCTATCATTTTTTTCTCGTCAGATTTTACTCTTCAGATGGAAGAAAAAAAGGATTTTACAGAGGAAAATTTTTTTAGATCATTTTTTTAAACTGGCAACTTTTTTGCTTTTTATGAAGAAATTAATCCTATGAAAAATTTATGACCAGCATTTATGATTAACTATCACATGAAAACATTTAATGCTCACTTCATCATTCAAAGATGGGGTCGAAAAATATTGCCAACCTCTTCACGGCTTAGGTTGAAAAATAAGTCCCCCTGCAATTAATCCTCCTCCCTTTAATAGACATCCCTCCAAAGAGGCGTTGAAAAATAAACCCCCTGGGGGTCCTAATACAGGAGATACGGCAATTTTGTTATTTGAAATATTAGATATCGTTTGTACAAAAAATTCATGTTTTTAACGAATATCAAAATATGAATAAAATAAGGACGTAAGAAAAAAATAAGGACGAGTGCAAAGCGTGTAACTTAATGAAAATATAACATTTACACAATAGTTTTTTTAATAAAATATTATTAAAATTTTTTTTTTGGAAAATTTCAAAAATTTTCGCGAAAATTTGAAAAATTCAAAAGGCTAAAAGATAGAGTATAAAATTCTGCATATATATTTTCCTCTTATGATTTAGCCTAACAAGCTTCAAAAAAATTTTTCGGCCGTTAATTTCTAATGAGCTGGGTTCTATTGAAATGTAGCCGTTTTTTCTTGTTTAACCTAATCTTTAAAAAAAAGAGACCTAAATTTTTGGATATTATTTCAGTCCGTGTGTCAGATTTTCTAAACTTTATCATAGAGCAGAAATTCCTGCGTCAAATCAATAGTAGATTTGAAACTGATTATTTTGATCATACCCTTGCCTCTTTACAGGGTGACAAGAAAGTCCTGTGTTACACTTATTTATTTCTCTGACCCTAACTTTTTATTGAGAACTGATATTGTTTAACACTTTTTTTATTTTATAGCCCATTTAATTCTCTATAAAAGCAAGTCATTTAATATCGGAAATAACATTGTCGAAGTAAGGAAAAAGAGCTTCCAAAATTTCGACCGTACTTGGCATCTCGCGGTATACGGTCAATCGGATCCTCAAAAAATTCCAGTAAAATTTTTTCAAAGGGAAAAATTTAAGTTTTTTTGCATAGCGAGTACGGCACAATTGAGGACTTCAAAAAAACGGAATACCAAGATTCTTGAACACCAAGCACAAACGGGTCAGGCTCAAGAAGCGAATGACCCGCAAACCCTAGGTTTCCAAAAGAAAAGTCAAATGTTAAACCGGAATCAATAGGAAGCCAATCCGGCTAATGGACAAAAATTAACTATATATCAGCCCCTACAAACACCATAATGCGCGAGTTCTCTCGCGTATCAATTGAAGAATTTTGGCCCTAATGATTCAGTCAACTCCTCCAGCGCGCCGCAGGTACCCCCCATCCTTCTCCCGGACGGAAATTTTTCACAATCGAACCCTATCCATAATTATCAAAATGACATAATGGGGACACAAAAACCTGCTCTTTCTGTTCGTATTATCAGTAATTTCGAAAAGGCCTCATAACTTTTTATTTGGGTCAGAATTTCTCCCATTAGCAAAAAAACCTGATTTTCGCGTACCAAGAGGTCAAAATCGACAAAGTTTATTATATATGGGAAAATCTCCGAGGCATTTTGAAACCTCGTTCTATGGACTACTTTTAGGGTCAGAGCCGGAATTTTTCATTCGGATTTAATCCCCACCCATAAAGGCCTCGAAATTCAGGCATGGTGTCAGACCCGTCTGCCCGGATTCATATCATCCCAATAATGGCCCCCTATTCTCTCGATCTGAACCCGATGAATTATTCCATCTGGGCTATTTTGGAGGCCAGGGCATGTGCTATGTTACACAAAAGAGTAAAGATTTTAAGCTTGGCTTTTCCTAGAGAAATGGTCAAAAATCCTGAAAAAAAGCTGCGGCGCAGCGGCATAAATTTTTCCGAACAATTTTTCCTCTAATTCTAGCTTAAGAGCGAATACTTTGAAAGTTAATTTATATTTTTGTACCCCATATTGTTGGACATCTTTTGACATTATTTGATTGTAATTTTATCAATTAATAAAAAAGTTATTTATAATTTACCATGTAACAGGATTTTCTTGTCACCCGGTATAATTACATTCATCATCACAATATTGTTCGAAGCAGAACTTTAATAAAATTCGGGAATGACCCGTGTGAGTAATATTTAATATAGCAATAGTGGATAGGAATGAAGACAAAATCGCTCGAGGGATTTTTTATGCCCTTTTAAAAGCATTGTGGTCTTATATTTTAGTATTTGCTTAAAAACAAGTCTTTAAGCTTAAAATAATCAAATCCAATGATAAAAACGCGCAAAGATCAGTCTTATACGCAAGCTGAATAAAATATCATACTTTAATTCCATCTCTTAAGCAAATTTACTTTTTTGAAATAATACCTATCACGCTTATTTTCTGTCGATGGCTAATCTTTTAGGGTCATTAATTGCAGGGGTAGGATTTATTTTTCAACCTCAGCCCTGAAGAGGGGGAGGGGGCACTATTTTTCGACCCCATTATTGAATGATGAAGTGGAAGGTAAATGTTTAAATGCTAGTCAAAATTTTTCATAGGGTTAATTTCTTCATTAAAAAGCAAAAAAAAAATTGGCCAGTTTTTAAAAAATGATAAAAAAAGCGAAATTTTCGGTGAGCACATATTTGCGGACCGAACATTTGCGGACCCGACACTTGCGG